>CM052439.1:4058300-4120483 GCA_028533085.1 Varecia variegata
CCAAGGGTTTTTTGTGTATCTTTTTGGAAAATTCCCACATATACCAAATATCTATCTATGTAACACATACACACACACACACACACACACACACATTTTTTTTTTCATAGAGATGGGAGCGTTGGTGTACCATGCTTTTTTTTTTTTTCTTTTTTACTTAGCAATATCTGGGTTGTCCTAACCATATCAACACACACAAATTCATCTCATTCTTCTTTTTTTTTTTTTGAGACAGAGTCTCACTCTCTAGCCCAAGCTAGAGTGCTGTGGCATCAACCTAGCTCACAGCAACCTCAAACTCCTGGGCTCAAGCAATCCTCCTGCCTCAGCCTCCTGAGTAGCTGGGACTACAGGCATGCATGCCCGGCTAGGTTTTTGTTTCTATTTTTAGTTGCCCGGTGAATTTTTTTCTATTTTTAATAGAGATGGGATCTTGCTCTTGCTCAGGCTGGTCTCAAACTCCTGAGCTCAAGGGATCCACCCACCTCGGTTTCCCAGGGTGCTAGGATTAGTGCTCAGCCATCTCACTCTTCTTAATAGTTCTGAAGTTTTTGATTGCATGGCAGTATTTTAGATTATTTAATAATATGGCGAGGGATGGTCATTCCTGTTTCTGGCTTATACAATCAACTTTTTAGGGAAGACTCCTGTTGACAGCCAACTCTGTGTCCCTATGGCTATATATGATTTTAATACTGGTTTTTTGAATCTCACTCTGCCCAGAATCGAGGCTCAATTTTCATATTTGACCTTATGATTTTTTTGGCAGAGAAAAACCTAAAATTGTTTTTATTTTAATTATTTTGCACATTAATCACTAGATAAAATCATAACAAAGATATGGTCCATGAGCAGCAGACTGGAAATTAAGTTAAGAAAGACTAGATCATAAGTTAGAATTTAATGAAATAAGTATACTTCTTCTATTACAAAATTAAATTTATTCTCATCATTTCTTTGCATTTGTTTTTCTTTTTTTGTCTTTTCATTCTAGGCCATAAGAGGCCGGAAAACTGCTGGCTTGTTTTCTGGAGTTACTGTTTTTAGTTTGCCCTGCTCCTCCCATCTGAGCCAGGCTGGCAACACGAGGCGAACTAGGGCCGCACAGGCAGCAGCTGTAGGGTGCAGGAGACAGGGAGGCTGGCTCCGAATGGCCAGTCAATTGTCGGGGCTCCAGCTGAGGAGGATGCGACAGAAGCCAGGTCATCTGGATGGCGGGTGTGCAGCGCACTGGGAGGAGGCTGAAGTTCCAGGGGACGGGTACCCTGGGAACGCCTGTGGGGCTTCAGTCTGCAAGGTAACTCCAGAACCCAGTTGCTCTTCGGAGCAGAGGTCCTCCTGGGCTCAGGGTTAGGCAGGGCTGGGCTGTAGGTTGAAGGTCTTCATAACCACAGCAGGAAAGTTCTAGTAGATTCTTCTTTTCTCAAAACAGCTTGCAGTTTCTCCCTGGAGTACTTCACCTTTGTGTTTCATGGCCAAATCTTTGCTCTGCCAGACTACCCAAGATCAAATTAATTTATGATACTGCTGTCCTTTTGCTTCGGATTCTAGAGGTGCCTGAATACATTCTAAGGTATAGGTCTCTGAAAAAGCAGAACTAAATCTCTGGAAGGAGACGCAGACCCCTGATGGATGCGGTCATCTTCACACCTTCCAGGAGAGGAGCTGTGGTGGGCGGGAGGGGGCGGGAGGGGCGTCCTCCTCAGCGGATACCTTTTGTTCCTTACGAACGTTGTAACGTTGTACCATGTGAATGTTTCACCTGATCAAAAAACACTAAAAAATGATCAACTCAGTCGTTTATTAGTTCTCTTGAACATCAGTTTACTAGATCCTCCACAGAAATTGTGACGTCTTTGACCAGAAGGAAAATATCAAAAAGGAGGAAGGCTTGAGAAGGAGCAGCACCTAAATTCTCCTCCTTTATTCTTCACCCCACGTGTCCTCGCACCTTTTCTTGGTGCCTTTCTGTTTGGGTCTCTTCTTTCCTTAGCGTTTTCTCTATCGCTGCCCACAGGACATTTCCCTTCACCGTCTGTTTTGCATGCCAAGGAGTTTGGTGGCATGTCCTGCCGGGTCATGGGAGAGGTTGAGATTTGGGTTTTGAGGCCTAAATCCCGTCACTTAGCGCTTCCCTGCTGGGCCAGGGAGCAGTGCCGTGTTAGGCTGGGCAAACACTGATGTCTAAGCTCTCCAGCCCTTTAACTCTGGTAAACGCTAGAGTGAAGGAAGCAGCTTAGGCCAAGGATGTAGGCCAGATGTGCCTTCTCTACCCCGGAACATAAGAAGGCCAATCCCACAGAGCGTACCTGCCCCACGGCAGGTGGAGAAGGGGCCACTGAGCCTACTCTAGGAAGCACAGCCCTTCATTGATTACTAATGAGGTGGCACCCAACGAAATATTATTAATAGATTTGAGTCAATCAGATAAGCTGCCTCCTTCCCTGGTACTCAAGCAGAACGGATAAACTAGGTGAAGTGTGTTCCTTTCCACATGAAAAATGGAAGTCTATACTGTATTCATCAAAGCATATATGAAGGCAACTATCTTGAACCAAAGGGGGAAAAACACCACAAATATGGTTTAAAAGCACTCACAGTTTTAATTCCAAGAGCAGTTTCTGAAATGGAATCATAAATGATTAGACTCTGGTTGACCGGAGGTAGGGGATGAGCAGAGGGAGGGAAAGGCCTTGAGTTTGTGTATTGTCTGGTGCTGGTTTGGTGTGCCTGCGGCATAATCTTGGTGGAGATGTACTATCTCATATATATATATATATATATATATATGTATATATATGTATATATATATATATGTATATATATGTATATATATGTAGAGAGAGACAGAGAGAGTGCTCTGAGTTCAATAGTCCATGTTGAGCTCTTCTGGCTTTTGATGGTGATAGAAACTGAGATAGAGAAGTAGATGGA
The DNA here is from genome assembly GCA_028533085.1 of Varecia variegata. Classification (NCBI taxonomy): domain Eukaryota; kingdom Metazoa; phylum Chordata; class Mammalia; order Primates; family Lemuridae; genus Varecia; species Varecia variegata. The sequence goes on from CM052439.1 coordinate 4,061,235, forward strand.
ATTAACTACTGAGAGAAGAGAGGAAGAGAATGTCCAAGACCCAACTCTGGGGACCACCAGCATTCTGTGGCTGATGCCTAATGGGAAGACACACACAAAGTCTACGAGTCGAGATCAGAAAGGTGGGGAGAGTGTGGCTTCAGAGACGTGAGTTTGCAGGTCCTGGCGGCTGGTGCAACCCTGAACCTGTGAGCATCTCCATCCTGGGTGGTCGTCAGCTCGGATCCATCCTGTGTCTTAGGGGCAGTGTGTAGGGTGGTGAAGAGTGAGGGAAATGCTGCCAGTTGCCAGGGGGGTTTCTTAGGGAAGAGTTTTAAGAAGGATGGAGGGATCAACAGCTCAGCCGAAAGGCCAGGTAAGAAGGGAACCAAAAGGACTTCAGGTTTTCCCATTGGTCACCAATGGCCTTAGGAAAGCAGTTTTAGGAGATTGAAGGGGGTGAGAGCAAGAGAGCATAATAAAAGGGATTTTCTGTGATGGATGGAGTGAGGCATCGGGTTGCATAAGCCCAGTGCAACTCATGAGGAAGAAATACTAATCTCGAGTGGCTATTACTACACCAACAAAAGCAGCAATGAGCCAAAGGGCTCTTTTCAGATGCTTGTGCCATGCTCACATAGAAGATAGTGCCACAAAAAGCCAATTGTTGCTTTGAAAGGAAAGAGTCATCCTGAGTGACCACACATTAGAGAAGGGAGCTGGCAGCACACCCTGTCCTCCTCTGCTGCACTGAGGGCAGCCGGTGGGGCTTGGTAGAAGCACAAAGGCGTGATTGTTTCCGTCTCTCTTGGGTCCAGACAGCGAGGTTCTAATTAAATGAAAGGGATAGGCACCCAGCTCACCTGTGGAGGAGGGAGGGGGAGACTACAGTACTCTAAGTTTCCATCCAATACTCTTTGGTTCATGGGGAAGCTCTCTAATCACCTGATATTTATTGTTACTAGTTGGGTTTTTTTTTTTTTTCACTGTAGCTATTAGAGTAGAAATTTAATTACAATGATTGAATTCTTAGAAGAATCAGAAATAACTTCTGCATACCAAGGCTTTTCTTCCCTCTCAGGTGAGAAGATACTGGCACTGATATAAATGCTTCTCTGTCATTTTTGTGAACCTGAGTCCTGAGTTCCAAGCAGGGGTGAGGAACCTGCAGCCTTGGGGCCACAGGTGGCCTGCTGGATCCTTGAGTGCAGCCTCTTGACTGAATCCAAATTTTACAGAACAAATCCTTTTAATAAAGGCCGCACTTGGGAATACAGAGGGCCACATGTGGCCTTGAGGCCGCAGGGTCCCCACTCCTGCCAGGCCTATGGTAGAGATTGATAATTATTAATGAAGACTTGAATGGAGAAAAAGTCTTTAATCTATATATATATTTTTGCCAAAATAGCAACAACAATATAAAACACTAGTAGTAGTGGTTGTTGGAAAAATGTAATCCTGTTGCTTAGCAAAATAAAAAATAAGGCACCTTGACTTTTTTTTCCATTAAAACCATGAACTCGAACGGACAATAGAGGAGTGGATCTTTGCTTATTTCCAGGCTTTGGACCACTTGAATGAAGCAAAAACCTGCAGGCATCCCTGATTCCCATTTGCCTTTCCCCAAATCCACAGCCCCATGCACAGAACTCTCCTTGGCACTGGCGTCTGAGTGGCCAGCATTTCTGCTGGCGTGGGCACAGCAACCGGGCAGTGGTGGGGATGAGGTCCTCCAGCACGGCCGTGGGCTTCTGAGAGTGTTGTGTGGGTCCCCGTTAAGGAGCCTGTCCCACCAGATAAGGGCTTCAGTCCTGGACCACCTGCTTTGGCTGCTGCAGGCCGGATGCTTCTCTGTCCAACTGGCCTCATTCTCCACTTCCAGCTGCCCACACCTGCCCACACCTGCCCATGAATTACATGCAAATATTGGTTTCTCCCGTCTCTAATCTCAGCTGGGTTTCCTGAGTGTTGTTTTTCTATCTCTTCCATCAATTTGTGATTCTTTGAACAGCTTCCTGCTAAAGCGCTTTCCTGCCCTGCCAGTCTCCTGGATCTCCTCTCCTGGCAAGTAACCCCCAGCCTTCAGCCCCACCCCACCCCCACCACCCCTGTTCTCCACTGGTCTCACAGACGAGACCCAGGCTGGAGTCTGATAATCGATGCTCCCCAGCTCTGAGCCCCAGACAGAAGCACCCATGGGCACTTGGCACTGTCTCACTTTAACCAGTGGGGTTCTAGAGGAACTAGTCCTCCATCGCCACAGAGAGAACAAGGTTAGGGTGTCACTTATCCGTTCACTCATTCCATAAATACAGATTGAACATTTGCTAAGCACCAGGCCCCTGTGCTTCTGTAGAGGTTGTCATCTGCTACCCGAGAAGCTCGGTAGAGGGCACTCCTGTATCACGGCAGTTTGGCCTGGGTGCCGGAACCAGGACCCAGCCTTGCACGGTGGGTTTCCAGTGAGAACGTGCAACCAATCCCACACTTACACGTGTATGCGCGGGCACACACGCTCACGTTCTGTTCTGATCTCTGTCCTCGTCCATACTCAGGTATGGACGGCTGCTTTCCTTTGCATTTTACATTATCTATCTAACCAAGGCAAAGATAATAATGCTGCAATGTATTGCTCTGTTCACTAGGTTCACTCAAAAGTTATTTTAATTGGTGGTATATTTTATTTCTAAGCCATCAGAGGGGGAATAAAGAATACTTTAGGATACAATTTCAGAATCACTGCCAAGGTATCATATTTTGTTTACTCGAAATGATTGAGTTCCTCTCTGGGTGTAAAGTCATCTTGATGCAGAACAGAAGGGAGAGGAGGACCTGAAAGATGCTGCTGCTGGAACTGAGTCATCTCACACAGGACATGAGCGTGTGCCATTCTTGGAGAAATGTCTTATTCTGATTAATTACAATGAACAGAGTGGCATAGTGTTGCCAATATCTTCGACTGGCTGGAATTTAGCCGTGATGTATGTGAGGAAGGAATAGGCTCAAAGTAGGCCTTGCTTGTCTGACAGGGGGTAAGCATTACTTTCCTTTTTATAATTCCAGTGTTTTTCAACAGAAATCCATATTTGAAGGAAAGTTACTAGTTGATGAAACCAAATGACATTCTTATGTGTTAGAAGTTAAATTACCAACTGTAAAATCAACTTGTCACCTGGTGAGTGAAATTAGAATGTAGAGCAGTTGCTATTCAATTATGGTGAGTTGCTGTCTCATGGCTGTTCTGGAAAGCTCTGTTAATATTCATTAATCTGCTTTTCCTACTGGACAGCAGACAGCTCCTTATTGCTAAACACCATTGTGGGGGTGCAAAAAGTGGGGGCTGCAGTCAAAACCACTGAGGCTCTTGCTAGTAATTATTACAGCACCAAGAAAACACGTTGGCTGTTTTAGTGAAATAGTCCCTCCTACTATCTTTAAAATAGAAGCAAGTCCTGACTATGGGTAGAAGCAAGTGCCACAAAGGAGTTCCACGCTAAGATCATTTGTGGGAACCAGATGAAGAGCCTTCTAGTCTGATCTGTCCCTTTCCAAATGCCCAGGTCCCAAGCTACTAATCGGAGCCTCATCTTGGGCTGTCACCCAGCCTCAGCCCTGCCTGTGGCAGAGAAAAAGAAACAGTCTCATCAAAAGGTGGCTATCTATGGGGCAGGCCTTGAAGAGAGCCAAGAAAATCACTCCAAAAACACAAAATCCTGTCTTCCCAGGGTTCCCAATAACTGAAATTACATTATTATGAATTACGCTGACATCTGTCATTTTTGTTTCCTATCAGCTGCCCCTTTGGTAACAGATCCCTAATTCTTCTTTGAGAACCACCCTTCCCAGTATGAGCCCCCGAGCCACATCAGTCAGTGTGTTCCATCCTCCTGCACAGTCGTGCTTGATTCACGGTGGGCCAGGCAGGCCAAAGGGATGTGTACTCAGGCTTTTGTTGGAGTTATTGGGGAAAAGTATGCCTTTTTCCTTCTAGGATCTAAACCAAGGATGTGTGTCCAAGGTTGCCCATAGGAAAATGAATCAACACAGGAAAACAGAGGAGAGATGGAAAGACACCTGGTCTAAAGACTCTTTTGGGTTCCTGGATCTAGCCATGCCTGAAGTTAACTCTTATTCTGAACTTTTCAATGACATCAGTGAATATATTTCCATTTTTGTCCAACTCAATTTGAGTTGAATGTCTGTCCTTCAAAACTGAATCCATGTTGCTCATTTTACTCCCCATTGAACTAAAACAGTGTGTGGGTGCAGTGTGGGGTGAGGAGGAGAGCAGGCAGGCCCTCTGCCTTTGGCACACAGACCATTGGTCTTGAAGCAGACAGTCTGCATCTAGGTTCCATTTTGGCCAAGTTACAACTACCCAGGCCTGGGTTTTCTCATCTGGGAGGGCTGGATGGAATGATCCACAGGATCCTTCCCAGCCTGATCTTCCATTTCCAGTCCTGGAGCATGGATGACTGCAGTGGCTGCTGCCACCACAGGAATCCCAAAGGTGGGGTGGCTTGTCCTTCCTTCTACAGATGTGGCCTTCTCACATGTTTTGGTACCAATGACATAATATATTTCATAATAGCTTGTGGAAGGAAAAGGATAAGGTACTTTTATAAAATCTTGGTTTTTATCCATAAATAACTAACATTTTCATTTTCTTCCCCCTTGACCCGGTTTCCATGTTTTCTGTCTGGTAAGCAGAGCTGTGAAGATGTGATTGCCCATTCTGCCGCTGGCTGTCCCCCCAGAGCAGCTCTACACCAGATCTGTGGGTTATGCATAATGCACTGTTTCCTCCAAACCCAGAGAGGATGTGCATGCTACCTGTTTATAAGCCAGAATGAAATTACTGAATTGGGGTGACAGGAGGTGGAACCCAGGGAATATCAGTGTTTGTAATCACGGTGCCGCCAGCTCCAAGCTAGAGACACATTTCGTTTCAGCCCCCAAGTGTGTCTGGAGCCCCAGGCGCACGCTGAGCCTGCTGCTGATTCCTGCGGAGTGGTGCGCCTGCCGGCAGGTGGTTCTCGGCTCCCAAAGTGGGGTGGCAGGGGGTGCTCTCCCAAGGTGCTAACGCTTACCCTGGGTGTCAGCAGCTATGTGGAGCAGGCAGGTCCCCTGATCCCCCATCGCAGCCTAAGATACAAATGCCAGACCCCTGCCCCCACCGCCGCCACCAGGCAGGAAAAGCTGGGCCTCCAGGGCGGCCGGGGCACAGGCCCAGGCTCCCGAGCGCGGCGCTGACCGGCGGAGCCTGCTGGAGCTCAGGCAGGAACCGGAGCCCGGCGGTACCTGGGGACCAAGCCCAGGGCAGGGAAAGGGCTCGAGGGTGGGTGGGAACGCGTCCCGGGTGGCTGCTCACTGAGGCCGGGGCCCTCCTGTCCCTTCTCCTGGGGGTCGGAGGGCCTGCCCCCACCGCCCTGACGCCGGGCGGCACCCTTGCCCTCTCCCGGGCACTGCCCTTCCCCGTCCCGCAGCCGGCTCGGGGCCGCCCCAGCGCGGGCGGAGCGGGGACCCCGGGACCCAGTCCCCGAGGCAGGCTGTGCCCCAGGGCTGCGGCGGGCCAGGTAGGGCGCCGGCTTGGGCGGGGGTTCCGGGAGCCGGGAGCTATTTTTGTAAGACGCGTCAGCCGGCGGGGGAGGAAGAGCCGGCTCCGGGCCATTGTCTCAGCCCCGCGCAGAGCGGGAGGGGCCGCGGGGGGCGAGCGGGGACGCCCCGAAGCGCGCGAAAACGGCCGGCGGGGCCGGGGGACCGCGCCTGACCCGCGGCCGCGGGAGGGGCGGGCCCGGGGGCGGGGCCGGGGCGGGGCGCGCGGGGGCGGGGCCGGGCGCCCTCTGGCCGCTGCAGGCTGGCGGCGGCGGCGGCGGCGGCGCGGGGACTGCGGGGACAGCAAGGCGGCCGTGCCAGCAGCGACGCCCGGGGAAGCCCGCGCCCGCCTGCGCCTCCGAGGCGCGCCCTGCGAGCGGGAGCGGCCCCGCGGCGCCGCCCCAGGCCAGAAGCGAGCGCCGGACACCGAGAGCCCGGAGCCGATCGGCCGCGGAGAGCCCCGGCTGCGGCGGGAGCGCGGGGGCGCGGCCGGAGGAGGCGGCGGAGCGAGCGGGGCCTGGGGAGCCGCGGCATCCGGGCTGCTTGGCGGGAGACAAAGCCGCCGCCGGGAGACGCGCAATGCTAGCAGATCGCGAGCCCCGCCGGCGAGGGCGCGGAGCCCGCGGCGTCTGAGCGCGTCCCGGGGACGCCGAGGCCCGGGTGGGTGCAGGCGGCGGGCGGGGCCCAGGTGCGCCCGGCCGCGTCGGGCCCGTGACTGCTCGGGGGGCGGCGCCCTCCCGCCGCAGCCGCAGTGGCCGGCGCTGCAGCGAGGAGCCATGGGCAACATCTCCTCCAACATCTCGGCCTTCCAGTCCCTGCACATCGTCATGCTGGGCTTGGACTCGGCCGGCAAGACCACGGTGCTCTACCGGCTCAAGTTCAACGAATTCGTGAACACGGTGCCCACCATCGGCTTCAACACGGAGAAGATCAAGCTGAGCAACGGCACTGCCAAGGGCATCAGCTGCCACTTCTGGGACGTGGGCGGCCAGGAGAAGCTGCGGCCGCTGTGGAAGTCCTACAGCCGCTGCACGGACGGCATCATCTACGTGGTGGACTCGGTGGACGTGGACCGGCTGGAGGAGGCCAAGACGGAGCTGCACAAGGTGACCAAGTTCGCCGAGAACCAGGGCACGCCGCTGTTGGTCATCGCCAACAAGCAGGACCTGCCCAAGTCGCTGCCGGTGGCCGAGATAGAGAAGCAGCTGGCGCTGCACGAGCTCATCCCGGCCACCACCTACCACGTCCAGCCGGCGTGCGCCATCATCGGCGAGGGCCTCACCGAGGGCATGGACAAGCTCTATGAGATGATCCTGAAACGCAGGAAGTCCCTCAAGCAGAAGAAGAAGCGGTAATGCGCCAGCAGCGCTCGTGAGCGAGGGGCAGCGGCGAGTGAATCTAGAATGAATGAATGAATGAACGGATGGATGGATGGATGGGTGCGCGAGAACCCGCGCCGGCGAACAAAGACAGCGAACCAAAGCGATGCTTCGAATTTTTAAAACGGAATCCCCACACCCAAATGCGGGATTGGTGACTTAACCTGGGTGTGAAGGCTGCTTTCCTAGCCTGCTCGGCCTGCCCCCGCCCCCAGCTCAGGGGATCTTTTGTCTGAACAAGAGCTACTGATGGGGTGGGCGGCCGCGGTGGGGAGTGGAAGTGCTGGCCCTGCTGTCCGCCCTCCCGGCCCCAGGTGGAAGGCTCCGATGTCAGAGAGACAAAAGCGATTTCTTCCTACTCCTGCGGGGCCAGAAGTTCAGACTGCCCCGCCCCGCTGAGGGATCGCATCTGGGAGTCACCTGAGGTATGCATCCCCAGAACCCTGAGCTACCCATCTGGAGGGCATGTTGGCAGTGGGGGGTCTTGGGGAGAACACCTCTCCTTGCATTCAGGGGCTGTGGAAGCTGAATAATTTTATGTCACAGGGCAGGCCCCTGTTGAAATTTCATTTGTCTGCTCTGGGCCCAGAGAAGATGGTGGTTTGGGCCATCAGAGGACTGCCTGGGACAATGCAGCACCCAGAGGGCACCAGGCACTGTTGCTGGCCTTGGCTGGGAATGGCCTCGAAGATGCCCCTCTCCTGGTGCTTTGTGGTGGCTACAGAAGATCAGTTTTGTTGAGAACTGCTTTTCAGCCTGGAATCAGACATCTTCCAGATGGTTTGGACCCTGTCCATGTGTAGGTCATTATCACACAAAGAGACCAATAAAAATTAAAAAAAAAAAAAAAAACTATTGGAGGTGGTGGCAAATGGTGCATTTACTGTTTGCAGGATAGTTAAAGGTGTGTAAAGGGTAAGGCTCTTGGTGTAAATGCTGGATGAGGTGTGTGCGTGTGGATACAGGGACCTCCCTCTGTACTGTGTAATTGGCATAAATACCTAGACCTATATGTGTGGAATTTTAAATTCTCTTTGCCTACTGATTGGTTTGGATGAGCACACCAGCTGCAGATGTGTGCTGAATTGCAAGATGGGTTTTCTTTGCAAGGGGTGTCTCTTGCAATACTAACCGCGTGATGATGGGTTTTCAGACATGTTTAAAAAAAAAAAAACTTTTACTAATGAATACTCACCTTAGAAATATTCACCTTAGGAAAAAAGACTTTGCTCTGCCCTTTTATATCCCTTTATGGCAAGTGGTGACATGTTCAGAATTCTAATTTGGTTCATTGTGGCCTATCTGGTTAAGTATTTCATTAAAAATGTCTCCTTAGAGTATTTGATGTCATACACCAAAAAATAAAACCCCACCTTGTTGCAAAAGCCAGACCTCGTTGCATGGATTTAAAAGGGAAGGAAAAACACAAGGATGAAGCCCCTCCGAATTCATTCTTGTGGGAACTGGCCTTCCTAGCCAGCCAGCACTTTGGGCAAATGCAAACAACAATGAGTGCTTGAGATAAAAGAAAGCATGTGACCTAATGGTCACTGGTACTCAGGCACTTTACAGTTTACTTGAAAGAAGCTTTGGAAAATAGGTAAAGTGAAAGAAGAATAAATACATATTTTTAATAATGTAATTTAAAAAATCCTTTATAATCAGGACTGAGTCTTGGTTTGCAGGAGCTGTCATTTACGCTGCAACACAGTATCAAAAGAGAAACTTAAAACTTACTGTTTGATTTTTAAATTTCCTCTTAGAATCCATATTTTCAGATAGAATTATGATTTCCCTGGCTGTTATACATTTCTTTACAAAGGAGGCCCATAGAAATTGGACATGATCATGCTTGAGCATGTGATTTAGTCAAATTATAAGTCCATACCTATTGTCCATTACACTCTGAAAGTTAATTTAAGATCAGAGGCAGAAGTTCTGGCTTCCTGCTTGAAACCCAATTCTTATATGAAATTCTGCAAAAGCAGAAACCTAGCAGCCCATCAACTTTTTCTCTTTTGTCAGTATATTTGGTACCCCTCCAATGCTGGTCTTTTTGTAGAAACTCAGTAGAGAAAGTATAGCTAAGCAATGTTGAAAGCCTGCCAGATTTCAGTTTACATATCGACAGCATATCCACTGATTTCTAAATGGGCTGGTCCCATCATCTGAAGATTCTGTATAGAATTATAAAAAAAAAAAAATCCATCTTTCTTTATTTTCTTCACATGCAACAATTTCTTAAGCACTTTGACATTTTGGTAGTTCCACACTATTGAAAGAATAATATATTTATTTTGTGACATTGCAGATGCCAAATACTGTAACCTTCTTGTGCTAACGATACTTAGGTTCAAGATCACTGTTCAAATCCTGTCATGCTTTAAAAATGATGCAAGATGATTTTGTTTTTTGCATTATCGATACTTAAGGGTGCAATCAACTGTTAGTAATTGTGCAGTAAAGTAAAGCCCTGTGGTGTATCAACTAATAGTTAAGAGTCTCAGTTGATTTCTGTAATGTTTGACCTAATAATTGCCCATTTTGTCTCTGACCCAACAGAGGAAGCACAGATAAAATCACCTTGGAGTAGTCAAGGAGGGGGGAATCCCCCCAATATGTCAGTCAGTGATTTATTATGCCTTCTGCCCTTTGGAGAATGAATGGGTTTCACACAGAGGAAGCTGGCCTCCCCAAGTGAGGTTTTGAAATGTTTTCTGATAGACACAGGGAGGCCAATTTTGTTTCAGAACAATTTTCTTCACAAATTCTCTGTTATGGTGTTGGGACCGTGTCCCCTGGTTTCAGTTTTCCTTTCTACTGCTGTAGTTCTCTGTCTTGACCGTCCTCCTCTTTTGTTTCCATAGCTTTTTATAATGCATATACGATGCTGTGAACAGAAATAAATTATTTATACAATCAAACGATTGGGGAGATTTTCTGTGGATGGTTTTTCACACTGCTGTGTTCATTCTCTCGGCCTCTGCCGAGTGAGGGATGGGTCACAAGATGGTGTCTGGGGTCTAGGGGGTCCTGGAGCCAAATCAGTCCTCTCTACTTTCTTAGTGTCAGGGTCTAGGTGTACCCTGAATGGGGAATTAGAGGCTCAAAGGAGGGAGTCTGTGTGCATGTGAGGCTCATCCACTTGTGCCCGTCCCCCTGCAGGGTGCCTGTCCATCGAGTCATCTCAAATCCTTCAGGAAAATAGCCCCAATGTCTCACCTTTCCTCAGCACTCTCATTTATCAAAAAGGTCATGAATTGTTACTTATTTCAAAAGTGTTGTCTGATGATATAAGATTAGAAATAGCTATGTGCTAATATAACAACGGTAAAAATTACCAAGCTGCTCCGTGTCTTGGCTGCATCTCTCTGCTCAGAATCTGGCTCTATCCATCGCTGTTGAGCCCATCAGAAGTACTCCAAGACTGGGGTTCTCTTAAATAGTAGGTGTGGTAAGACCGTCACAGTCTGCAGATGCTTCAGAGAAAAGGTCCACTCTCTAAAGAAAAAAGTGATTGGGCCAGAACCAATGGGGAACTGTCAACAGGGTAACCCATCAAGGCACTTGGCAGATAGTAAGCAACAAGCTTAACAGTCACTAAGTGATGGTTAAGACCCCAGTGGGGTCTCTTAAGTCTGGAGGCCAAAAAAGCCAGTTCCAAATTCTGGCTTAAGTGCTTTGGGCCCTGTGATTTTGCTCAAGTTCCTTAACCTCTGAGGCTCAGTTTCCCTAAATGTAAAATGCGATCATAATGGTACTTCACAGGGTTGTTGGGAGGATGAAACATGACAATACAGGTGAAGTGCTTGGCCCAGTACCTGGCACAGAGCAAGTACTCAGTTTGCATCATAATTTAACCTTATAGCATGGTTTAAGTTAGGTCATTGCAATCTCCCTTTTATCCACAGCTCTTGCGATCTCCATCTGCTAAAACCTAGGCTGCTGACTCCAGGCTCAGGCCAGAACGGAGTCAACTCATCCAAAGCTGTGAGAAGCTGAATTAGGTGTCAAACTTGGGTGTCCAGGCTCTTGAATCCATTACTGTTCATGCATCCCGTATCACGAGGCTGTGAGCACCTCCAGACAGAAAGCAGATCTTTGATTGCTGCTGCCTAGCATGTTGAGCATATAGTAGATGCTCAGTAAATATTGACCAAATGATGTAATTCATGTCAGTTTGTTTTAGTTGTAAACTTCAAAATAGCCGTTATATGAAATAAATATTTCCAATTAAATATGTAAATGAAAATGAAAATGGACAAATTATTATCATTCTTCCAGATCACTATTGTGAGATAAATCATTGCTCTGATGCTGTAGAAGTGTGTTGAAACTCACACATTGGTAAACACATTGTAGATTTAGAAGTTTTTCTTAAAAAATGAGCAAAGCTTGACTTTATCATTTGCATTGCTACAGGAGCTCATTATTAGGACCTAGGTTACATCAAAAGGGTACGAATGCTGTTTTAAGTATTGAAAACTAAAAAATGGTTAAAAAACCATTTAGGGACCATAACAGCTCCATTGAGTAAAGATATTTAAAGTCAAAAGAAGCAAAGACCCAAACCCTGCTTTGTGGTATAACCTTAACCTTGATTTAACAAATAAATTCTTGGAGAGCCAAATGGTGCCTGATATTTAGATGCTAGCATTCATTTTGTTTTCCAGAAAAGGAACCACTAGTGGCCCCATCGCTCTAGCAAGTGAGGTTGATTTGAGTCCTAAGCAACTGCCCTATTTTCCTCAATCTGAATTTTTCCTTCAAGGTTTTGATTCTTCACTTGTAAGGGTTTTTTTTCGGTAGACCATGGACATCCGCCTTTACTGTTTTGTGCTTTTATTTGTCTCCAGAGCGTGGACTCTTGAAACAATCCTGTTAGCAACATGATAGACTGTTTTGATGTCACAATCATACGGTAACAAGGAAGTGCAAAATTACGTGCAAGGAGCGGAAGATAAAAGGCTGCTATGATGAAACCAGTGAGAAGAGAACAGACACAGAGCTCGGTAGTCCTTGATTTAACAGCTCTTTCCCTGTACAGCTGAATAACCTCTCTCCTTCCTCCTTTGCGTCCTGATGCAGGTCTGGTGTCTACGATTTGGCATTTGCCTGCCGGGAAAGGACTCCGCCATCTCAGTTGATGTGCTGGCATTTCTTTTCTCTCCTCATTCGCTGTGTCGTTCATGTTCACTTATCCTTAAAACAGCTCCCTCCTTCTGGCTCTCCCTGGCTCAGATGAAACCTGTTTAAAATAGAATTCACACAAGACGTTGGAGCTCTGTATACTTTTGTTTTGTACCAGTTCTGAACTTAAGAGTGGGACTGCTTCAGTTTCCGAGAGGAACTTGCAATTTGAGGGTTTCTGAGAAAGCAGCCTGTTGTTTCTGCCCTGAGATTAGAAGTGAGAAAGGGCTGTGTCTTCCCCCACCTAAGTTTTCAGAATAGGAAGTGGCTTTCTTTGAATGGTACGTGCATCTCTCTGGGCATGAACTGCTTCTGATGAGAGTGTAGCAGGGAATGCTTTCTACTGTGGGGTATGACACCATGGCGTGAAAGAAATAACCAAAACAAGTAGTTTTTTAGGTTATATTTATAGCATGGCTTTGAGAGGACAAGTTTGCATTTGTTAATTAAAATTACTCTAGCATCGTAATGTTTATATTCCCTGTTAGTCCTATGTGATCTTGGTCATGGCCACGGCAACCTTTATGGAGTGCTTATTACGTGCTAGGCACCATGCTAAGTGTTTCATAGGCTTGGTCTTGTTTTTCCTCCCAAGGGCCCCAAGAGATCAATGAATTTTATAACATCTGCACACACAGTTGAGGAAACCGAGGTTAAGGGAAGATTAGGCAATCTCCAAGACCAGTCTCAGGTGAGGGTGGAGCCAGTTTAAACCTCAGGTCCATTCGACTCAGAGGCTGGGCTCTGGGAGCCTCCGCGGACCTGCTGCCCTTGCACGGGGCGGGGCGCGTTCTGCCGTTGGAGGAATCCGGGGCTCCCAATCTAGGAAGAAGAGGATGAAGGGTTTGTGTTGACTGCCTGCACCATCACCCTCACGCTGATGACAGAAAGGGCCACCTCCCTGCACGCCCCTCCCCAGGACTCTGCTAAGGTGCCTTACAGAACACATCCCCGAGTTTAGAAAAAGACAATCCCTCTTGTATCAGATTCTGTCCTTGAATAACTTTGTTTCCGATACTCCTTTCAGAAGAGCGCTCGTGTTGGGGACGGTGCCTCCCTGCTTCATATGTGGGCAGTGCTGTGCCCCAGCCTGTGGGTGCTGGGTGTGCCAGGGCGCCTGCATTTGGGGATGCGATCTTGCACGATTCATCTAACCCCTCTCAGCCTCAGATCCCTCAACTACACCATGAGGCGAGAATGCCTGCCCCGCCTACCCCGCGGGATTGTTTTAAAGTTAAAATGAAACAAGAGCTGGGGAAGCACCGTGCAACCTGCCCGGCAAGTCCAGACATGGGAGGACGCGTGTGCTGCTCTGGTTGTGCCATCTCTCCCTGGGTGGCAGGAGGCCAGCTCGCGCTGGCGGGGGAATTCTGCTTGTTCTGTTTTCGGGGATAGGCCAAGCAGCCCCGGTGCTCCCTCTTCATTTTCCCTGATAAAGAAAACAGAGTAAACCAAAGAAGACTTCGCAATGGAAACCATCTCTCCTTGTGAGATTCTGGATACAGAACCTGTAGTGGAAGTTTCTGTTAAGTGACTGTTGGGGAAAATAAGCCTCTTTCTGTCTGTCGTTCGCAGGATTCTTGTTCTTCTAATGGCTGCTCCCGATCGTTTCCATTTCCTTAAGTGCCAACTCACTGTGCAGTTCATTTCCACTGCTGCTGTCTCATAAACACTAAAATAATTCCAATGTATAATTTAAAAGGCATCATGGTAAGTGATGACAATTGCAGCAGCTTATTTCATAAATATGTGTTTGAATCCATTACTACATGGATGAAGTTTTGCGTTGCTATGTAATTTGAAGTGTGCTGGGATGCTGTATTTATCATGTAAAAAAGGCTTCCAGAAAGCAATACGTGTAAATAATTACGACACACACTGTATTGGGGATGCTCCAATCTAAGTAGAGGTGCCTGTCCTCGGAGGGCTGACACTCTGAAGGGGATCAGGGCCAAGTCTCAGGTGAGGTGCTTGACTCCAGGGTGCAACATCCCCAGTTTTACCAAAGAGAAAGTTGTTCATTCAACCAAATCTGCGGGTGCAAGCCACACCGGCCTTGGAGTAAAGTTAAGACTAACTGTTAAAATTACTCCCTCAAAATCCTTCTCCAGCTCTTTCTGAGGTTCCCTTGGTGGGGGATGTTCATTGTGCTAATGTCCACTGCCTCCCCCATTTCTCCTTCCCTGCCCTGACTTCGTGGAGGTGTCTGTTTTGGGGGCTTTCCAGAAGCCATGATCAGCATGGTGGCCCGTACGCTGGTTCCAAATACTGCTGACCCCACCCGTGCCCACTCCATTCGCAATGTCCAACAGATATTCCAGGGGCGTGGCCCCTTACTCTCTGCTCTCGGGGGGGGGGGGGCAGGAGCACAGGTGTTGAAGAGCCCGGGGCTGCCTGCGTGGCGGGCGCTGTGCCGTCTCAGAATCCGCTTTCCTGCCTGACCCTGGCTCTTTCTCCCTGGGCCTCTCTAGGGAGTCTCTGCCGGCTGGTCCCCTCCACGGAGTCCGCTGGTTGGAGATCCTGAGACAGATGCAAATCCTAGTGTGAGCCCAGCTCAGGCTTCGAAGCCAGGAGCCCGTCCACCTAAAAGGAGATAAGGGTTCTGTCTCCAATCGGTTTGCTCTCATAGAGTTAGGAACTTCCTGCAGAAGTGTTGAAAATGACCACCTCCCCCTGAAATCCACTCTGTGTCTTAATTCTGCTCCTCCTGCATCTGTTTGTGTAGATAATTGGGATACTGGGATCAGGCGTTAAAGAGTCTGATTTGGGGTAAAAGCCTCAGAAGGAGACACCATGGTAACCCACACAAACCAATGTCTTGTCATCGTTCTTGCTGATGGAACCCTGATTTTGCTTGAAGGGCACGTTGTGCCTCATGGCTATATACTCAGGGAGTATGTACTAATATATACTAATCCCCCCATCTTCAAGGGGGATTAGTCTGAGCCATGAAGTTAATCATTCCTCTTGACCACAGTTTGCTTAGGAAGGCCCACGTGACATGATTCTGATCAATGAGGATGGAGAGAAAGGCTTTTTGGAGAGGAGTGAGTGAGCTTTGGAAATTTTTCTCTGATTTGTAAAATGAGACAGAGACTGTATAGCTCTCCTTTGCTGCCTCTAAATTTCAGTGAATAAAGATGTGATGCCTGGAGTGGCTGCAGCCATCTTGACACTCTAGGGGAGCCACCCACACACTGAGGGTGACAGAAAGAAAATATGGAAAGAAACTGAGTCTTGTTTGATGTCATTGAACTGCTGAAATAACCAACCCTGGCGCTGCCTGACCTCAGGACTTGAGGTTATATGAGAAAGTAAATCATCTTTTACTTGGAATTTCAGCTATTTGCACCTAAAAATTCTCAACTGATAAGACCTCTCAGACACCACAACCCTGATGTTGCAAAACAAGTAGAGCTCCCCACAGGAGCTGCTGGGGGAGAGAAACCTCTCCCTCACCTCCCTGCCAACAGGTCACAGGCAGATTGAAACCTGCTTTGCATAGCCCAGGCTGGGGGAGTGGAAGGACTGACTGCTCACATCCTGGTTGGATAATGACCACCTGGAGGCCAAGGACACCCTGGCCAAGAGAGTGTAACTCGACTCGGAGAACATCGTTAAATGTTAAGCCCTTTACCACCACTCGTTTTCTCAAAAGAAATGATTAAGATAATATTATTTGTTACTGCCTTTTGTGGAGTATTTTCTTGTACTAGACACTGAATTAAGCACTTGACAGAGTCATGTCAATTAATCCTCTCTGAAGCTCTGTGCGGTCAGCATTTCATCCTGTCTGCACCTTACCTGCTGCCTCCTTTGAACAGACAAACAGACACACAGATAGATCATCTTAAAAACAAAGATTGGCCACTTTGGCGTGCCAAGCCCTGAACTCTGTTAGGTGGACTTTCCTATTTACCCTGATAAATGCCATGGGACAGGGACTATTTTTATCATTACCCTCATTTCACAGATGGAACAAGCTTGGGGGTGCCAGATATCAACGTCACAGAGCTACTAAGCAGAGCAAGGATTTAAATCCAGGTGGTCTGACTTCAGAGGCTGTGCACCTGCCACAAGACAGCCCTACACAGCCCAGAGCCAGAACCTGGCAATCCAGTGGGTACCCCAGAATATTTGCTGAACGAATGGGCTCCTAGTTGGTGGAGTGTCCCCCACCAATGCAGCTGGGAAAGATGGCACAGGGCTCTCCAAACCAGTGCCCCTCAAATCGAATGTGCTTACCGCATCCCTGGGGGTCCCATGACGTTGCAGGTCCTGACTGGGGAGGGCTGGGTGTGTCCTGAGATTCTGCCTCGGTACTCAGTTCCCAGCGAGGCCAATGCTGCTGTTCCCCGAACATGCATGTCAAGGCACTCGTTCACTCCTTGGGAGTCTCCACACCTTGGCTTTGCATCATGCTGGTGCCCCGGAAAGCCTCATGCCTGCGCCATCTTGTCCAGGCCCTCTAAGGCAGCGGCTCTCAGCCAGGGGAGATTTTGTCCCCCAGGTGCAATGGCAATGTCCTGAGACATATTTGGCTGTCACAACTAAGGGGAGGGTGCTACAGGCATCTAGTGGGTGAAGGCCAGGGCTGCGGCTGCACATCTTACAGTGCCTGGGACAGCCCCCAAAACAAAGAGTGAGCTGGCCCAGAATGTCAGTAGTGCTAAGGCTGAGGAACCCAGCTCCAAGGCCTTTGCACTGGCAGTTCCCTCTCCTAGGACACTCTTCTCCCGGTAGCTGCTGGTTCCATCCCTCCCCACCTTCCGGTCTTCGCTGCAACAGCCTAGTCTCCACCAGGACTGCCCCAGCCTCCTGCTCTACATAGTGACCCACCCGGCACTCTCTCTCTTCCCTGCAGCATCGTTCTCCACGGCAAATTCCACGCATGTATCACGTATGTCCCCGTGTTTGTTCATTGCTGTCTTCCTCTATGTATCAGCCTCCTGCTGCTGCTGTAAAACACGGCCACAAACTCAGAGGCTCCAAGCAACGGAGAGGTATTATTATCACACCGTTCTGGGGATCAGAGGTTATAACATCAAGGTGCCGGCCGGGCTTTGTCCCTCTGGAGGGTCGAGAGGAGAATCCGCTCCTTGCCCTCTCCAGCTTCCAGAGGCTGCCATGTGCCTTGACCAGTGACGCCTTCACCTTCAGAGCCAGCAGCAGAGCGTGGCCAGTCCTCACGCTGACGCTGCTGCTCCCACCTCCCCCTTATAAGGAGGCTTGTGATCACGTTGCACCCTCCCAGACAATCCAGGAGGAACTCCCACCGCCGGTGCTCGACTGAATCGCATCCACAAAGTCCCCTCTGCCACGTGGGGTAACATGTTCACGGGTTTTGGGGATTAGGATGTGAACATTTTGGGGACCCCTATTCTGCCTACTGCACCCTATTAGATTGACAGCACCATGGAAGCAAAGATTTTTATCCATTTTGTTCATTTCTAAATCCCCAGAGCCTAGAACAGGGCCTGGTGTTTAGGAATACTAATTTACTGAGTAATCAGTGACCCTTGTTTTCAGAAGAAATAATAAGAAACTTGGAAGCAACAGAAGACTCCTCGCAAAACAAATAAGGTACCTGTAAAGAGTCAAACTGTAAAGTCAATTTATTGTGAATGAAAATCAGTACATAAAAAGTAAACTTAAGGCCAGGCATGGTGGCTCACGCCTGTAATCCTAGCACTCTGGGAGGCCGAGGCAGGAGGATTGCTTGAGCTCAGGAGTTTGAGACCAGTCTAAGCAAGAGCGAGACCCCATCTCTACTAAAAATAGAAAAATTAGCTGGAGGTGGTGGCTCGTGCCTGTAGTCCCAGCTACTTGGGAGGCTGCAGTGGCCTCTGCCAGCACTTGGGGTGGGAATGGGAGCAGCAGTATCAGCCGGTGGCTAGTGCGGCCTCACACACTCATGAGCCTTAATCGATCAGATTCCCGGGACATCCTCAGTAGCAATGACCTTCCTGATTTTTTTTTAAGATTCCCCAAAATTATTTTTATTTTTTATTTCAGAATATTACAGGGGTACAAACATTTTGGTCACATAAATTGCTTCTGTACTGCTTAAGGCAAAGTTATACTAGATAGTGTACATTGTACCCGTTAGATATGACTTCACCGTCCCCTCTTCCCCTCCCCCACCAACTGGCTTGATTTCTGTTGATTCCTGATTTTTTTTTTTTTTTTTTTTTTTTTTTTACAGAATTTTAAGATAATTGAGGAGCCTTGGGATAGTTGCCCGCATGAGCCCAGGCAACGGACAGGAAGCTGGTCCCTCCTCCCCCTGCACAGCCCCTCCTGGTCCCTTCCATCCCATTGAGGCAGAGCCCCCTGCGCTCCTGCACACTCCGGGGCTTCTCCCCTTTCTCCAGTCCCTCGGGGTGAGGTGGAATTCTGCCTCGATTCTCACCCATGTAACTGGAGTGAAAAAGCACAGTTCAAAGAGGATGCCCCTTCTCCACACTCTCACCCCCCTCTGCAGGCCCAGAAGCAATGGTTCCAGGATAACTGGGGTGCAAGGTGGGAGCAGCCGGGAAGCCTGAGTCAGGAGAGTCCCGCAGCTCACTCGGCACCCAATGGTGGTGTGAGCTAGACCAGGGATCTCCATTGTGTTTTACCAGGACTTCCGAGTTTATTTGTTGACATAGCAAAGCTTGGCATTATTAGCCAAGAACCGCAGCACAAGGCAAGCAGCTGGTTATCAGGAAAGTTGGTGACAATGAGCCTGCACATGCAAAATTTCCTCCAGTTTTTAGGCACATGTTCTCAGGGGTCTTGTTCAACTGCTTTCTGCTTTTTACTTTTTACAACAGAGTGCGTCTGCCCACGGGCACTTCCAGGGCCTCCCAAGCCCTCTCACTCTTTGACACCAAGGGCGATGCCTCTTGGAAGTTAGCACCGGGGAAACATCGAGTCTACTTAGATCTTAAGTCTCCCTGGCAGGCGGGTGTCATTATGCCCCAGCACAAAATGGGGCTAAGAGTAGAGGGGGTGTTGGGTGTCTGTGGGCAGTAAGAGCCCGTCCTGAGAGGCATATTCATTTCCTGTGGCTGCCACAACAAATTACCACATCAGGGCAGCTTATGACAACAGAAATGTATCCTCGTACAGTTCTGGAGGCCGGAGGTAGGAAATCAAAGGAGGTCAGGATTGGCTCTTTCTGGAGGCTCCGAGGCAGCATCTGTTCCAGGCCTCTCCCCAGCCCCAACCTCTGCCCCGTCTTCACTGGGCTTCTCCTTTCGTGGCTCTGCCGTGCTCTTCTCCTACAAGGACACTTGTCAATGCACTCAGGGCCACGTTAAATCCACGAGGCTCTCATCTCCAGATCCTTAACTTATATCTGCAAAGACCCCTTTTCCAAATAAAGTCACACTCACAGGCTCTAGGTGGACACATATTTTAGGGGACCACCATTCCACCACGACAGGAGGCAGTGCAGAGAGGCATAGCCCTGAAGGAAATATTGAAGTATTGACTGACGTCAAACCTTTATAAGCCGGGAGACTCTACGTGGCTCCTGCCCATTCTGTGTACCTCCAGTTCTAAATCACAGCTGTCCCCCTCAATGTCCCACAGTGGGACATTGGTTTCAGGACCCCCTGCAGACACTCACATCTGCAGATGGTCAAGTTCCTTCTATAAAATGGCGTAGTATTTTATAACCTACACATCCTCCCACGTACTTTAAATCATCTCTAGGTTACTCATAATACCCAATATAATACGAAGTAAATGCCATGTAAATAGTTGTTATACCACATTGTTTTAAAATTTTTATTAGTTTTATTGTCCTATTATTTATTTTTCAAAAATATTTTTAGTCCTCCGTTGGTTGAATCTGCAGATGTGGAACCCAGAGAGCCGACTGTGCCCTGACACGACATGTCCAAGGTGCTCACTCCCTGTGAGTCCCTGACAAGGCACCACTTGTGGTGATGTGTTCTTGCCTAAGGAACAATACGCTATTGTGATGGCAGTCTTTCTGTTAGTTTTTGTTTGTGTGTGTGTGTGTGTGTGTGTGTTTCGGGAAACCCAATCAGAGCACCAACACGTGACGGAAAGGCAGGAACTCATTCTCCAAACGGAGGGAAACAAGACAGGCTGCCCTGCCCCTCGGGGTTACCTGAGACCTTTGTCAAGAAGCTTTTTGCTCCCAGTAGCTAAACCCCCAGGAGCAGGGGTGCCAGCGACAGCCATGTCCCAGCCACTCATTGAAACTGGAGTGGAATGGCTTCATTACATCACGTGAGTTTTCCAAAATTAATTTTAGTTAAGTTCATTATGACACAATTATGCAAGACGACTGACAAAAGGAAAACCTGTGTGAGGAAGGATGCCTGTGCTTTTGACACAATTTCATTCTCTCCCAATATTTGAATGTTGAGTGAGGACCCTCTCAATTTACCTTCCTAACCAACAGATATCTCCGAGTCCTGTGCGGCTGTGGACTTCTGACTGCGTGGGCTCTGTTAGGAGAACCCGGGTGCCCCTGTCCCGGTAGGATGCTAGCAATGGTCTCTCTCATTCAGTCCTAAAAATGGCAGGGATGTCCCATAGGGGAAGCTGCTGGAGGTTATTTAGGGTTCTTTTGTGGACTAAGGAAGCACCTGCTGCTAACTCAGAGTCTGGCCTGGGGCCATCTGAATGGGCCACATGTCTGTGATCAAGGTCAGCTGGCTGGGGAGTGTCATTCGCATGAAGACAGAGGCTGGTGGGAGCAAGAGAGAAAGACAGATGGGCAGGAAGTCGCTGGAATGGCTTGGGGCGGGCAGCAGGGCTGGGGTGCAGAGGCAGCACTGATGCCAACAGGCCCGAAAGCCTGGCCCTAAGGAGGCAGAGAGACAAAGGATAGATGCCCAGGAACCTTTGAAATCTGCTGGCGTCAGATCTCCCTCAGGCTCAAGGGTGTCGGGGGATCCCGGGAAGCCTGGTGTTGTGATGATAACAGCCACCGTTTACTGAGGCCGTGTTGTGTTCAGGAACTTGCTAGACACCTTGCACTGTTATTTCATTTCATCTTCACGGCAGCCCTGGGACGCAGGGAGTGAGTCAGGGCTCCCTCGTTTACAGGAAACAAACTAGGTCGCATTCGAGATGCGGATGACTGGAGCATCTTGGGGTTTCTCAGAGGATTGGAGGAAGAACCCCAGAAACTGGGGCATCCGAGGGGTTGCAAAGGAGGAGTGCATCATGTCAGCACACGCCCCGTCTCAGCTCCCCACTAGGAGTCGGCTTTTTTTTTCTCTTACACAGTGGAAAGGTTTTTGTACAACGAAAGCACAAGCAAATCTGGCTCCCATCATGAGGTTTTCTCCAGTTGTCCATTTAGAAAAAATTCCCTGCCTGCCTGCAGTGGCCAATCCTGGGCTAATCCCTGTGGCCAGGAGGTGGCCTGTCTAGGACATGTGTCCACCGAATAAAGTTGGGCCTATTAGAGCAAGAAGGGGGTGCTAGAGAACCAAGCACACAGTCCAGGTGGGAACTGCCATCCTCTTTGGCAGACGAGGCGCTGAGAGGTGGCGAGATTACATGGCTTCCCTGGGGACTGGAGCCCAAGTCTACTTAACCTTGCCGCTCGGTTCTGAGCTTTGCCATGGTGCTGGCTTGGCCAACGCCAGCTGCTGTCCTCCAAGCACAGGTTTGAAGTGTCATGGCCATTGTATTAGTTTCCTGCTGTTGCTGTCACAAATCACTACAAACCAGCTTCAAACAGCAGAAATTTATTATTTAGCAGTCGTGAAGGTCAGATGTCCCCAAATCAGTTTCAGTGGGCTAAAATCAAGGTGCCAGCAGAGCTGCGTTCCTCCTGGAGGCTCCAGGGGAGGATCCGTTCTCTCCTTTTGAGCTTCGAGGGGCCGCAGCATCCTCGCTCAGGGCTCCCTCCTGCAGTGACTCCGACCTCTGCTTCCCCCGTGGTGCCGCTGCTCTGACGGACCCTCCTGCCTCTCTCCTAGCAAGACCTTTGAGACTACATTGCCCCACCCCCACACACACCAGCTAGTCCAGGATCATCTCCAGGGTAATTTACTGCCATGTAAGGTCACATATTCACAGATGCTGGGGATTAGGACGTGGACATCTTTGAAGGCCACTATTTTGCCCACCACAGGCATTGACCAATCAGAGCAGAGGTCACCTGTACCTCTGGGCTGGGTCCTGGAGGCCCTCTGTGTGGCCAGGTGTTACGCTGTAGGTGCTGGATCCTGGGGAGGTCCCAGGTGGGGTAGTGGTGCCAGGCAGTGGACACGACACAACCAGTAACAAGGGCCACAGCAGTACTGGTGTGTCCCAGCTGAGGATTAGTCCTGAGGACAGCTGAGTTGCAGGGTGTCTGTGGAGGGGCACCAGCTGGCAGGGAGGCAGGGGTGCTGCAGGTGGGGGCACCGGAGTCTGTGGGGAGGCGGGTAGTGAGTCTGGAGCCACCTTTGTGCCGTGTGCCTGGGACGGGCGGGGCAGGCAGGCGTGCCCTGGAGCTCAGGAATGAGGGGCTCAGGGGGTCAGTCATGGTTCCAGGCTGGGTCCAGGTGGCCATATCTGGAGGCAGAGGGACTCCAGAATGAAGAGTGTCTGGATGGGAGAAGGGCCACTGTCCTGACCCTTGGGGTCATTTCAAGGCTGGGGCTTCCTGAGACAGTGTGCCTCAGTTACTTAATGGATAGAAGGAGCCCACATGGCAGACAAAGAAACCAGCAACTGAATTCTCTGTCCTACAAGAAAAGCAGCCTCCAGAAGAGAGAGATGGGCTCTTCCTTTTGGTGGAGCGTGAGCCCACGACCACGACAGCGGGGCCTGCCAGGCCACCACGGACCCTCCCCCAGGGCTGCCCTGTGCGGCCAGGAGAGGCTGGGGGCTGAGCTTGTGGGAAAGAAGCTGAGTCTGCAAGATGCTGTGGGCTGGAGACAAAGGCCACGTGATGTGGTCTCCGCCCTAATGCCCTACATCAAGCTTAGGTCTCCAGGGACTTAGGCAGGGCCTGCTTCATGGGTGTGAAACTTGTGCAGTTGCACAGGTTGTTGTGTTTGGAGGGTCCCTGTAGTGGATTGAGTGGTGGCTCCCAGAAAGATACGTCCCTGTCCTGACCCCTGGTACCTGTGAATGTGACCTTATTTGGAAATAGAATCTTTGCAGATGTCATTAAGTGAAGGATCTTGAGATGAGATCATCTTGGATTTAGGGTGGGCTCTAAATTCAATAAGACACAAGAGAGGGAAAGACATAAAGACACACAGAGAGAAAGGTGACAAAATGATGAAGGCGGAAATTAGCGTGATGCAGTCACCAGCCAAGGGACGCCTGGACAGCCAGCAGCCACCAGAAGCCAGGAGAGAAGCGCGGGGCGGATCTCCCTCAGCCTGCAGAAGAAACCAGCACTGCCCACACCTGGATTTCTGACCTCTGGGATCCGGAACCACGAGGCTATAAATTTCTGTTTTTTAAGCCACCTCATCTGTGGTATTTGTCACAGCAGCTGCAGGACACTAACACAGGCCTCGCGCTTACTTTAATGCTTTGCTCTGTTGCTGTCTTGAAATTCTTCATAGATTTTGAGCAAGGGCCTCATGTGTTGACCTTGCCCTGGCCCCACAGATTACTGGGTTAGCTGGCCCTGGGCTTGGGTGTCCCCAGGAAGTAATAACACCCCCCGACCCCACATCTGCTTATCAGTCTCTCTCTCAAGCAGCAAGATGGCTCTCTGGACAACGGCAGCAGCCCTGCAGTGACCTACCCTGGAATGTCCCTTTGCGTTCTTCCAAGTGGGACACAGGCCCATCTGAAAGAGCATTTGTCTTTTAATTTCTCAAAGTGGCTGAGTGTCTGCCCGGTGTTCATCTGGAGGCGACCAAGGCCCTCCTGGTTTCTGGTGGTTCGACAACCGTAAATGCAGCTCAGACCATTTGGACTTCCTTCCTTCCTAGAGTTCTCTCAAAAACAAAATTGCCATGACCAGTGGCCTCTGTTACTGCACAGTCAGCATCTCTGCCTTTCCCCCAGGCGGTCACATGTGGTCACTGGAGTAAGTTGCACTGTCCTTCAGAGAGTTCCTGCTTTGCCATCCGGGGTCCCTTGTCACTCCTGGTGCCTCTGATGGGAAGAGAACAAAAGTGCTATACGTGCGCCTCTGGGACACAGGCCCAGACTACCTGGGAGGCCAAACTTAGAGCAAACTTTTTGGTCCATCTGTGAATAATTCCCTGTGCATGTCAGTGCCCCTGTGCTAAGGGACATTCCTCCCAAGCCATGGGTCTCAGCAAAGCACAGGCCATCACGGTGTCTTGTCCCTGGCTGCAGAGTCTGTGTAGACTTGACATCAGGTTTCTTCCTCAAAACTATATTCCTGTGAAATCCGAAAAGGAGAGCTGGAAGACAGAATATTTTTCACTGGACCTATGACTTCATTATTAGTCTTGAAGTGTCCTGAGTTTGCATCCTAAATAAAGGGGCCAGTGGAAGCGTTCGCCTAGGCTGGGGCACTCTGGGGGGCCGATAGTAGACTTCCCTCTCTGACGGGAGAGGCCAGGTGTGAAGGCCTCGACCAAGAGTCTGTTTGCTACGGGCTTGTTCAGAGTTTGCCTCCTGTTGTCCTACTCAGAGGTAGGAGTCTGAAGAGTAGAGATGCTCATAAGTGGATGATCATAAGTTGGGTATTAGAGAATGATGCATGTCTGAGGATGAAGCTAGATGGGATTAGCCCAGGGAACCTTCCAGCTCTAAAATTCTCTGCTTACATGCAGTCACGGAGACCACTCTGCCAGGTCCTCCACTGCGACCTTTGACCTGCTCACCTGGGGGTTTGGGTATGAGATAAGTGTGTCCCTCAGTGTTCCCCAAGTAACTTCATCTGCAGAGCAGGATTCCTCCAATCTTCAAACCATCAATTATGTGCCCTGATTCCAGACCGGGATTTAATCAATACTCACTTATGAGGGCAAGTGTCTACCCGCAGCGTGCTGAGCCCGGCAGGTAAAGTATTTATGACCGGACCAACCTGTTTTCACTATTCCCTCTCATTACGCTATTGCAGACAGCCGTCACCAGCTCAAATCTACAGCTAATTTGTCTTGAGCACAACCTGTAAAATCTATGTTCCAGTAATTCTGAGAATACTTAGAATCTATCAATCAATAATTTACATCAGAAGATATGCATTCTATCCCAAATGTTCATTTGTACCTCTTTCAGGCGAGTGCCATATTTAATATGAATTTCCTCAACACCCACTTTGGGCATAGTAATGACACACCTGCTGAGAGGGAGCCGAGAAGGGGTCAGGGTGCCCAGGGCACGGTCCACACCGCCATCGGGGCCCTGACCACCTCTCACAGAGATGCTCCCTGTCTGTGTGATCCCTCTACGGCTTATAAGTCCCTCGGGGAGAGCAGCTCCTCAGTCTCTGTATCCTGATCTCACGGCTTGGCACACGGCAGGCACCTATTGCATTTGGTTGTGCTCAGAGGAAGTTTGTAATCATTGAACAGTGACTATGTCCCCCAAAGAAATTCAGTGTCAGACCTCTGGATCTTCCCAATCTCTTCCCTTCCCAAACAGGACGGGTGGGACAGTTCCTATGTGCACTTGGGCCTGCCTCACTCCCCTAACAAGACAGTCCATCCCACGGAGTCTTGGCCTGTTGCTGATGTGCCTGTCTCCCCTGGAGCTGCAGGGGCTCCATGATGGCCACTCTTCCTCTTGGTACGCCCATTGCCCACACCATGCATTTATTTTCAGTGTTGGCCACCAAAAGTTGTGTTGGTGGTGGAGCCAAGCTATAGCGAGGAGGCAAGTGGCAGGGAGGGTGAGGGGAGGCAGGACCTCTCATCAGGAGGGCAGGAGGGGCCTCGAGGGGCCATAGGTAGAGTCGGGGTCCCCTAAGCTCTTGGGGGTACAGACATCAGGGGATGACTTCCTATAGAAGGATGCACCAGTGTCCCTCCAGCAAGGCCTGGAGAGAGGCTTGTGCAGTGACAGCTGGGAAATCCAGGTCTGACTTCTGGCCTGCTGTGGGTGAAAATAAAGGAGTTTTATAAAAGACATGTAGCTGCAAACGTGGGAATGTTGATGTGGAGCGATGCTCCGGTTCAGTGTTTCCAAAATTCCCCTGCTTATAAAGTTCTCAGGGATGCTTGTTAAATGCATATATTAACAGGCCTTTGTAGTCAGTCTGGGTTGGGGCCTGGGGACAGGGAACATTTTGACTTAAAGGGCTTTCCCGGTGAGGCTCATCCTCAGGGATCTCTGGACGATGCCAGTCTGGTTCACGAGGAAACAATGGCCTTGTCATGCTCAGTCCCTTTCATGACTGTGGTGGCTGCCACTCCATGTGTGGACACCCCAGGACTATGGCGAGTCACCATCGATGGTGCAGAATGGGAAGGGTGTCCTGGAGGCCTCTCAGGATGCCTGGGGAACCCTGTTGTTCTACAGGTGTGGGGCCTGCATGGTGCACATCACTCACCGCCAACTTCAGCCCTTGCTCCTGTTCAGAGGGGTGTCCTGGGGAGGGTGGCAGAAGGCTGAGGCTGGCGTACATGGGCCCTGGCTGGGCAGCTTGGTTGTGGGTGTATCCCACGCCACGCTCTCTTGAAAGCATTGATGGAGAGACAGCCCTGGTGTCAGGGGGACTGGGAACACTGACCATTCCGATAAGCCCGATCTCGGCATTTGTCTCATTGACCCTGTTGCCTCCAGCATCACGGAGATAACAGGCAGCCCTCTTTGAGCAGAACAAACATCACAAAGTTGGGCTATTTTGGAATCAGTCTCTCTAGTACAATATAACTGTCTATCAGAAGAATCCTGGCAGATTTATATATATGTAAGTGTGCGTCAGCTCTGGCTGCTATAACAAAATGCCATAGACTGGGTTGGTTAGGCAGCAGACATTTACTGCTCACAGTTCTGGAGGCTGGAGGTCCGAGATCAGGGAGCCAGCGTGGTCAGGCTCTGGTGCGGGCTCTCTTCCTGCCTTGCACACGGCCACCTTCTCACCGTGTCCTCACGTGGAGGAGAGAGAGAAAGAGCTCTGGTCCCTCTTCTTCTTAGAAGGACACTAATTTCATTATGGGGTCCCACTTTCATGGCCTTATCTAAACCTAATTACCTCCCAAAGGCCCCATCTCCATTGACATTGGATATTAGGGCTTCAACATATGAATTTTGGGGAGTCACAAACATGCAGTCCACAACTCTATGATATTCATATCATCCACAGAAGGCCAGTACCTTCTTGATAGGTTCACAAGCACATCAGAGGACCCAGAGGTTCAGTGTAGAACTGCAGACTGCAATATGGGCTGCACCTGTTTGTCTGAGGAGGTTCCCTTCCTTCGGGCCTGCGTGGTCTTCCCAGATGGTCCACTTGTGGGGTTACAATGGATAAACAGGTCGCCAGAACACTCTTGATAATCCACTAGGATTGAAGTCAAAGTAGTGGTTTGGTCTGAGTTCCTGAGCCCCGTGGAAAGGCGCCACAACCCTACAACACTAGGCTGCTCGGTGAAAGGTTATGGACTTGATTGGGGTTGAACTGGGACAAAGACAAAGGACCTGCCCAAGAGAACACAACAAACAGGCACCCAGGGTGTAGCACTGGGTCAGAAAAGAGACAGCACACGGCGACAGTGAGTGCCACGAGGCCGGCCTCCCCGCCCAGCCATCTCCCCAGCCCACGGCGAGGTTGTCAATGTCCACGTGAGTTGCTGCCCATCAAATGGGGAGCTAAAAATCAAAGACGGGGTTCTGCTTTGAGCCTCTTGCTTTTTTAAAAAATGATTGACCAGTTGGTTGACTGATGGCAGCTCCTGGGGCTTTTGGCTAATTGTGAAACGATTAGAATACTTGGCATGTTGATCTCAGGTTAAACACAAACAGAGCAGAGTGTACTTTCCTTCTCTTGCATTATAACTGGATGTTTAGATGTTGCGTAACCCACTACAGTTTGGAGCTGAAAGGAACCTTCTAGAACATGGCTTCAACTTCAGTGGCTTTGCATCGTTCCTTGGATAAAGACTGACCTTGACTTGAGCTGCAGAAGGCCCTGGAGTGCCTTCCTGACATGTGTACCTCTCCCTCCAGCGCCATCTCAGCCGCAACTTTCAGTCATTTGTAGGATCATTTATTTGCTGCCATCTGTCCCTCCCGGCAGACTTGGAAGGGCCATGTCAGCAGGAATGGTTCTGCTTTGTTTACGGGGCGCTTTAGCTTCTTGTGCTGGGCCTACCTCTCACCAGGGATGGGTAGCACGAGAGTGACCTCCCTCAGGTCACAGGTGAGGAAGCAGAGCAAACAAGGACAGAGTGACTCACCTGGGACCATGCAGCCACGAGTCAGAAGAATAATAACCACGATGTACATTCTTGCCAGGCACTGTGCTAATTAATGAACTCACACTGCCATGGTTAACCCTCACCACGACCCGGGTGTGGGCACATACTGTCATTATCCTCCTACGTTTACAGCTGAAGAAACTGAGGCTCAGCAAATGTGATAGTTGCTGGCAGCGCCCAGCCCACCCACATCTGCTGGCGCCCACCCCACCCACGTCTGCTGGGCCCGCCCGGAGCCACCTGCTGACCACGGACAGGTTCCTGTGTTCTCCCGCCTCAGGGTGTCCTCTGGCCCCAGGAGCAGGCTCGGCCCACAGCAGGGCAGGACGGGCTGGAGGAGCAGCCCCCAGTCGTTGGGGGAGGAGTCCAGGAATGAAGGGCGTCTCTGCCCTGCCGGGGACCAATTAGAGAGTCCCTTGCAAGCCTGAGCCCCCACCTCCCACCGTGCTAACCTGCTCTCAGCACGCTCCTTCCGCGTGTCTGCCCTGACGAATGTCCCCGCTGCCCCACACTGCTTCCTGGGATCACCTCCAAGATAAACTACTGGCACCCCAAAGCCTGGGAAGCCAGACCAACAGAGAGAGAGAAGAGCAGTCACTTGCCCAAGGTTATGAACCAGCAAGTGGCGAAGCCAGATTTGGATCCGAGCACCTGCTTCACCTTCAGGCCAAACTGGCACCTGACACCTGGTTCCACTGGCTGGCAGAACGAGGGCCCCCACAGGTGTCCCTGTCATAATCCCTAAAACCTGTGAATATGTCATGTTACGGAAAAGTGGAATTAAAGTTGTAGGTGAAATTAAAGTTACTAATCCACTGACTTTAAAACGGAGAGATTATCCTGAGTTACGCAGGTGGGCCCAGTGGGCAAAGGTACCCTTTTTTTGTTTGTTTTTTGCCCCACCCCTCCCCTAGAGGTACCGTTAGTAGGAGGGGAAGAGGGAGGCCGAGCAGGAGAGCCCGAGGCAGGGGGGGGCCTCTGGAAGGGGAGATGCTCCTGCTGGCTGTGGGGCTGGGGGAGGGCGGCCACTAGCAGCTGGGAAAGGCTGGAAAACAGATTGTCCCTAGCATCCACAAGGAGCGCAGCCCTGGGCACCTTCACTCTAGCCCCGGGAGACCCGAGTCAGACTCCCGACCTCCACAACTGCATGAAGATAAGTTGCGTTGTTTAAGCCACTAACGTCGGAGTGAGTTTTCACAGCTGCAGTAGGACGCTAATGAAACCACGTCACGACGTCAGCTCCCACCTCCGGCTGCATTTTGTGGACGTGGCTCACATTGATTTTTATTATTGTGACTTAGATTATGCCACAGAAGATTGTGGAGATGTTTGTGGACACCAGGTGGATTGATTTATTCTGAACACATTCACCTTGCACTTTTAAACATTTTCCAGCCAGGCTCGCAGACGCCTTGCCGACACCAGCAGAAGAGAGCTGCACGCTATGACCTGAGGCCGAACCTGCCCGGACCTGGTTGATGGGCTTGGTGCATCGTTCCCATCTCCTCTGCACGCACTCGTAGGAACCACGGTGATGCTGCTGCCGTGACACCGTCAGTTCTCAGCTGCGAGGTGACAACGCACGTGAGTGATAAACCCCCCTCGCGCTGCCGAGAAACAGCTCCCACCTGTGCCTTTGGCAAGCACTCGGAGCACAGTCAACAATCACGAGAAGAGAAAAGAAAAAGCAAGTGATTACGCATCGAGGAACAGATTCTTAATAATTCTTTAGAGGGACTTTTCCTAGAAGACAGTGGCTAACGTGAACACGTGTTTGCCCGACCATTTGGGGACGGAAAAGGGATGCTTTCGAGTGGTAGCAGAAATTCAGTCCAAATGGAGACCACCTTACCTAACACAGTGAGGCTTAAGGAAGTTAAAAAATTTTACTCAAAGAGCTGGAGCCCAAGAGTGTCTTTTCGGGGAAACACCTGGGTGGCATAGTTAGGCCGACGGGTTTCTTGAAGCTGAGAACTGTCAGAAGGAATTGAACGCCCCTCCCTGAGCAACTTCCCGCAGCCAGGGGAAGTCACATGAGGAAAGGGGCAAGACCGAGGAAGGAATGGCCAATTCTCACTGGGAAGTGATCCTTGGAAATGGATTCCATTCAGTTAATTACAATGTAATGATCAGCCACCATGTTTCAAGCATTGCACTTGGATTCGAGGTAGAAGCTGAACCGGGCACAGGTGCGATGCCCTGGGAGCCTGCAGGAGGCTGCAGACAGAACAGCTAATGAATTACGAGACGCTGTAATGTGTGCCGCCTCTGCAAATGGACAGAGGTGTCAGAGGAGCTCAGGGGACACTAACCCCTGGCCGTGTCTGGCTGGCATCTCCACGTCTCCTCTGTTCACGCACCTGTTCCCTCTACAGCATGATTCATGGTGTCCCTTCCTACAAGCCCATGTCTCTGCTTCACCCTGGGCAGTACGGCTGCCTTTCACTTCTCTAGGCCATTGGGCTAGACTTCAGGTTTATCGGGTGACCTGCAATTCAAATTTAGTGCCCCTCTTTGGGCAACCTGAGCAATGCCTGCCCAGCTTTCTTAGGTTGGAAGATTGGGTAGACTCAGAGAGTGGCCTCAGGGGTACACCAGAAGGACCAGTTGGAAATGGCAGCTATTGAGCCCTAGGCCTGGGGGGTGTGGGGGCAGTGGTGGAAGCCTGGGAGGCTGTCCAGCGGGGATCGATGCAGGAGAAAGTTGCTCCCAGGGTCTGGGGAAATGTCTCAGGCATAAGGAAGGATGCAGCCTCAGGGGCTGTGGACAAGAGTCTTGCTATGGGGCCACATCCATCTGGCTAAGGCTGGTACCTACTGTGGCCGTAAGGCCATCACAGTCCGAAGTGGTGGGTGAGTGACTGAAAGTGCGAGTGTTCTAACCATAGAAGCTCTGGGGCGGAGGTGAGATGGTGGGTTTCCCGACCAGCGACACACCCAGTAAGCTAGTAAGCTGCCTGGTGCAGTCTGGAGACTGTCGGCAGCATGTCCTCTGTGCCCCAGGATGTTCACGGTGCTACCTGGAGAAGCCGCTGGTGGCCCAGGCTGGCCCCACTCTGTGGAGTAACTGCAGTCACGAATCCGACCCTCAACCCTGCAGCCTCAGGAACTCTGTCTTTTCGGGGACCCAGAACTGATCAGTACCATGATGTCAATGGACTGGTTTGTAGGAAGAACCACACGGTCAAACGGATTGGAAACTTAGCCTGACCAGTGAATTTCCTCCCGCGTTGTTTAGAGAGTGAACAGTTCAAGCCGAGTGCTCCGCCAGAAGCATGGCTTGGCTGTATGAAGCCCTTTTTGAGGTTACAGTGACATCTTCCTGCTTCATTCCTCAAGGTCGTTGTGTTTCTGCTCTGATCCATCAGATTGATTTTAAAGTTTGACTCTACAAAAGGCAAATGTGGTTTCTAAGTTCTAGAGAAGTCCCACCATCAGGGAATTCAAACTCTGTGACTATTAGCTCCTGCGTACAATTCATGCTCGTGTGTGAACCAGGGAGCTCTGTATTTATTTCTACCGTTTCTGCTATTACGAATTTAAAATCACCATTAAAGATCATGCCCCATAGTGACCTGGTTTAAATCTATTTATTTTAAAGAAGCAAAAAGCTTAAGTTTTCTAGAAGATAGAATTTCCTTAAAAATCTGATAGAAATTTCGAATTTATAAACAAGTTGCAAATTTGAGCAAAGAAAAAAGAAAACTCAAGAGTGTGTGTTGGGGGGTTGTATATATAGTGGGTCTGGGAAATATTTGCAAGTGGCAAGTTATACACACACACACACACACACACACACACACACTTGTAGCTTATATTTGTGTGCTTGCAATGAGCCAGGCACTGTTTGATGTGTTTTGCATATATAAACTCATTTAATCTTCACAAGAATTTAACCCTATCTCATAAGAGTGAACTTTTTTGAAGTTGAAATTGCTGGTTTTTTTCCTTCCTATTTTATAACTAAAGGGTTCCTAGACCACCATTTCCTCGTGTTTTGGTGGTAGTTCTAGCCAATTTTGCTCACTACAAAAACTTGAGTAACAGTGAGATAGGATCTGAACTCTGGGGACATCTACCCTACCTGAGCATCTGAACTCTTTGAGATCCACCCCTTCCAGTTCCTTCTAAAAGGCCAATCCAGCCACAGGGGTCCACTGCCTGGGCAGGCCCTGGCAGCAGCTCCCTGACGCAGTTCAGAAGGAAGGTTTGATTTATTTATACTAAAACCTGGGGCATCGGTGCAGAGGTGTGGGCTGCTTCAGGCTGTGTGGAGAGAGAAGCTGCCAAACAAGTCCATCTTCATGAACTCTCAGAGGAATTTAGCCAATTAAAGGAAAGGGGAGAGCCTAAGAGAATTTAGGATGTACTGAAGCTTGTGCTTGTGGTTAAACAAGTTAATCAAGTTTCCAGTGCCCTTGACGCTCTTTTGCACAGCCTGGAACACTTTGACTTGGCAGGAGGAACCCAGGGTTGTGAGGGAGAACATCCCTCCACAGTGAGGATAGGTCTGGTCGAAGTGGTCTATGTGTGCAGTGAATTGGCGCCTTCCCACACTTACCTCCTAGTCCCAGCCCAGTGGATTCAGCACACTCTGTGATAGATTAATAAGTGAGGAATGAATGGATGAATGACCAGGGAGTCTCGTACTGCCAATCCCTGGGAATCTGTGACACACGCAAATGAAAATGGCATCTGAGTTAAAGCTGGTTCCAAGACAGCCTGAGTTGGCCAGGATGGTATTTAACTGAAAGTAAAACCAAGACTGAAAAATACCATAGATTATTTGTCATGCTTCTAGCAATGAACTAGATTATATTCAAGACTGTATAACTCAGATTTTTGTACAGAACTTGTACACTACTTGTGTTCCGATGGTTGTCCTTTTATGAGCGTCACAAATATCCAATGAAGAGGTTAAGGCAAAGATTACCCTCAGTTTTACGAATGAGAAACCGAGGTGCTCAGCCAAGGTCACAGAGCTGAGCAGTATCGCAGCCAGTCCGTGGCTTTGCATGCAACTCGCTCCCCCGACTCCCAGCTTCAGATGGGCCGCAGCAAACTCAGCTATGTCGTCAGTTCTGATTGTTGCCTGCACCCTCTCTCCTCAAAACAGTATAGGTTATGAACAGATTGTATTTTAGCAATTCCTCTGAGTGGTATAAAAGACAAAATCACAAGCTCTAGAATTTACTTTATCTAAATGAGACATGTCTTTTAGCTATTGAGGTAACTTACTGTGATAACTAGTTTATTTGTATTAATTTCTAACAGCTGATTTGCTCTTTTTTACTGCACTTTTTCTTTGCTTCTATTTTTCTCTCTTTTTTTTATTTTGCTTTCTCTTGAATTAATGGTTTTCTTTATTTCCTTTTCCCCCTCCCTTCCCCAATTAGTTATTCTTTTTTTTTTTTTTTTAAGACAGGGTCTCAATCTGTCACCCAGCTAGAGTGCCATGGTGTCATCATTGCTCACAGCAACCTCTCATTCCTGGGCTCAAGCCATCCTCCTGCCTCAGCGTCCCGAGTAGTTGGGACTACAGGCGCACACCACCACGCCTGGATAATTTTTCTATTTTTAGTAGAGACGGGGTCTCGCTCTTGCTCAGGCTGGTCTTGAACTCCTGACCTTAAGCAATCCTCCTGCCTCAGCCTCCCAGAGTGCTAGGATTACAGGCGTGAGCCAGCCTCACTGGTTATTCTTAAAGTTTAAATAGTCATTCTTGCTTAACAAATTTTAAAATAAATCAATATCTCTACCCTCATCCATAATACAAGGAATTTAGAACACATTAACTCTAGTCACTTGCAGTATCTGCCATGTTATGTTATCTAGTATTTTAGTGACATCTCATTTCTGTTGCTCCACAATTAGTCATTGCTATTATTATTTGCAGATAGTATTATAATTATAATAATATATAATAAGTATAATAATTATATTAATTATAATATTTGTATTAGTTATTTATTGCTGCATAGTGAATTACCCCAAAACTTAGCAGCTTAATACAACAAACATTTATTATCTCAGTTTCTGTGGGCCAGAAATCTGGGAGCAGCTTAGTGGGAAGGTTGTGCTCACAGCCTCTCCTGGGGCTGAGATCAAGCTGTGGGCCAGGGCTGCAGCATCTCAAGGCTCAGGTGGGGCCAAAGGATGCGGGCCAAAGCTCACGCCTGTGGTTCGGCAGAATTCAGTTCCTTGTGAGCTGCTGGACTGAGGGGCAGCTCTGCCTTGTGCCATGCGGGCCTCTCCGTTGGACGGATCCCGCCAGGACAGCTTGCAGGAATGGGGCGGAGGGGAGGGGGAGGCCATAGCCTTTTCGTAACCTAACTTGGATGCGACCTGTTACTTATGCTGCATTATATAATACCAGTTAGAAGCAAGTCTCCAGGGGCAGCCCACACTCAGAGGAAGGAGGGTGTACCCAGGCATGAATATCGGAGACTGACATCACTGGGGGCCATTCTAAGACTGTCTGCAGCAATATTTAAATGCAACCACTTGCTCATCAATTTCTCTCCTTGCCATTACCTCCTAGTACATCAATTAATAATCCTCCAAGTGAAGGTCTGGGAAGGGAAAATTCTCTGCCTTGGTCATAAAATATTTTATTTTCTCCTTACTCTTGAATGATAATTTACCTAAATGTATTTAAGTTGACAGCTCTTCTTTAGCCCTTTGAATACTTAATTCCATTATTCTCTGGTTTCTATTGTCATTGAAGAGCAATCTGCTGTCATCCGTGTTTTGACCAGGTGGCTATTTTTAAAGATTTTTCTCTTTGTTATGTTGCTCAGCAGTTTCACAGTGATCCATTTGGGCATAAATTTATTTTTCATTTATCCTGTTCAGGACTCTCTGCGACTGTCCGATTTGAGTAGGGTTTCCAGATAAAATACAGGAAACCCAGTAAAATTTGAATTTCAGATAATAGTGACCCCAATATTCCACGGAACATACCTCTACTAAAAAATTATCTTTGCTTATCTAAAATTCAAATTTAACTGGAAATCTTGTATTTTTATGTCCTGAATTTGGCAACCTAAAATTTGAGGATTCTTGTCTTTCATCTAATCTGGAAAATTCTCAGTCATAAGCTCTTCAAATACTGCCTTGCCTCAAACATCCCTGTTTCCACCTTCTGAATTCTTACTGAATGTGTATTTGTATCAGTTTCCTGGGACTGCCATAACAAAATACCACAATCCTAGTGGCTTAAAGCAACAGAAATTGATTTTCTCACAGTTCTGAAGGCTAAAACTCTAAAATCAAGGTGTCTGCAGGATCATGCTGCCTCCTAAGGCTCTAAGGAAGAATCCTCGCTTCCCATGACTGCCAGCGTGGGAGACCAAAATATGCCACCCAAAATACACTTCTTTGGCATATATCGGTTCTATTCAGAGAAACTGCAGACACAGGAATAGCTCTAAAAAGCTGTCCTTTTGTAAAAGAAATTTTCATCCATCTACATCAGTGAGGCAAACAGCCCATGCAAGCAGAGGCTTCCTCTGAGGCCCCCCGCTCCCACCAGCCTAAAGGTGGTTCTAGAAAGAGCATATTACACCCTGCCCAGAGATTCCCACTGGATGCTTCTCATTCCTCTGAGAGCTGCTACCTGAGGGAATAGATCTGCATAACAAGACAACCTTTAATTTATACTGTAACCTGAGGTCCTGGGCTCAAGTGATCCTCCCACCTCAGCCTCCCAAGTCGCTTGGCCTATGCACGCTTATGCCACCATGCCTGGCCAATTTAAAAAAATTTTTTTGAGATGGGGTCTCTCTATATTGCCCAGGCTGATCTCAAACTCCTGGCTGCAAGCCATCCTCCCACCTCAGCCTCCCAAAGCGCTGGTATTATAGACAGGAGCCACTGCACCCAGCCCCTATTTCTGTGGCTCAAAATGCCATTTAAGTATCAACCATCTGTCCCTTAATTGAGTCTCTTACTTTGTGGGACCCCCATTTGTTATTTGGGTAATGAATTTGTGTGCCTTTTCTCCTGTTAGTCTGTCTACTGTCACGTTTATTGCAGAGACTCAAAGTAATCAAACCCTCGGAGGCTGTAAGGAAAGTTCCCTTCACTCCCACACCGCAGTCCTTGGCTTTCCTCTGCTTGCAGCCGCATCGCTCCATTCTGTTGTCACGTGGCTTCTTCCCCATATCTCTGTACTACTGCGTCTCCGTGTCTTCATCTGGCTTTCTTACAAGGACACCAGTCACTGGATGAGGGCCAACCCCACTCTATTGCAGTGTAACCTCATGCATCTTAACTTGATTACCTCTGCCAAGATCCCAAGTGCAAAGATCACATTCTGAGGTTCCAGGTAGACATGAATTTTGGGGGGATATTATGCAACCCGGTAAAATGTTCAACATTTGAATAATTTTATTAAGTGAGCGTTTTTATGAAACCAAAGAACCAAAGGAAAATTTAGTCATAAACTAAGAATGGAGAGCGTAATTCATTCTGTTCTTAATTCAAACTATCCCTTATGTTTCTATCTGTTTCTCTTATCAGCCTGTCTGTCCTGTTTTCACCACGTGTTGTTCTTTTTCCACTTTCCATTCCTTCTTTAAAATCTCTTTCATAACTTTAAATGAACTCATTCTTTTAGTCATTTCAGATAATTCTATTATCTCAAGGTCTTGAATTGCTACAGGGGTATTATCAACTTGGACCAATTTATATGTTACAAGCTTAACCAAGTTTGCTGCATCACAAAAATAATATAAAATCAGATTTTGTTTTTCCTTTTCAGGGCCCCTGGGCAGAGGCACATTGGTGGGGAGGGTCCAGAACATTGTCTCCTGTCTTCGTGTGCATGTGAACTTAAGACTCCAGCTGGAGGGGCCTATTTCTGGGTCAAACAAGTCCCTAATTCTACCCCTGGGGACTCTACCTTTGACTCATACTGTATTGCTATGGCTTTTGGTTTTCTCTTTGTTTCTACCATCTGAGAGTCTCTCTTGCTTGCTTGTTAATTCAATTATGTATTTTAAAGAAACTTCATTATACTTTATCTAACACTTTTAGATATTTGTAGTGTTGGGGGAGGGACAGTTCACATTAGTTTGACTACGGACTAGCCAGTACTGGAAGTCCAGTTTCTAGGGGTTAGTAAAACCAAGGTAACTAGCTCCCCTGGATGTGAGCTCACTGTCAAAGTTGGATTCCGTGCCAATCACCCAGAAAATGTCCTGTTTTTCACGTGTGATATCTACTTATAGTTAATGGACCAGCTTAGGTTCTTCACTTAGTTTAGTGAATGTCTCAAAATGTGGTTTCGATATTGGAATAATTGCATGTCATTCTGATTTTGCTGTTTTCTCTCCCCAGAGATTGCTAGGAAACCCAAGAGAAATGAATCCTACAGACAGTAGACAGATGTTTGGCATATTCAGAATATGGTTGTTTTAATTCAAAGTGTAAGAAATGCAGGAAGTGGAGAGAATGCTGGACTGAGAAGTCAGAGTCAGACTGTAGGCCCATCTCTGCCACTAACCAGTACCAGTTCTGTCTCTCGGTTTTTCATCTGCAAAATAAGAGCATTGGGCAAAACCCCATCTAAGCTCCTTCTCACTCTTAGGTAATGTGTAAAGGTTTGGGTTAGGCTAAACTGGGGAGTCAAAAATCTGTGCAGCCTGACAGCCACACAGAGGCTCTGACCGGCTTGTCCCTGCTCCTGACCCGATGTGCTACATTCCAGAGCTCGGTCCTCGCCTCTTTCCTTTGAGGCTCTGTTGGTGTTGAAGGAGCTCAGGAAATTTCACCAAAACATGGCTCCTTGGTATAAAGAGTATTTGTTTATTTTGTATTTTTATTTATTTATTTGAGATAGAGTCTTGCTCTGTTGCCCTGGCTAGAGTGCTGTGGAGTCAGCCTAGCTCACAGCAACCTCAAACTCCTGGGCTCAAGCGATCCTTCTTCCTCAGCCTCCCGAGGAGCTGGGACCACAGGCATGCGCCACCATGCCTGGCTAATTTTTTTCTATATATATTTTTAGCTGTCCAGATAATTTCTTTCCATTTTTTTTTAGTAGAGACGGGGTCTTGCTCTTGCTCAGGCTGGTCTCGAACTCCTGACCTTGAACCATCCTCCCGCCTCGGCCTCCCAAAGTGCTAGGATTACAGGCGTGAGCCACCTGCCTGGCCTATAAAGAGTATTTTGAATTAGGTCATCAGGCCCTTGGAAGGGGATTTCCCTCTAACTGCATAACCAGAGGGTGCCATTGAAACATCAGTGGACTTCCCTTCCCTTCCCTCCCCAGTTATCTCACTATGTAGCTAGAAAGACTGTCAAGATTGAGGCCAGACCTGGCCCAAATCATTTAAAACACAATACCTGTCTCTCCGGTCAATTTACAAATCAGTCTGTTTCTCCCATCCATTCATCCTCCCTAGCCACCATTTACTGTCCCTAAACAGAATTACCTATATTCCTCATCTCCCCCTCCCCTCTAAAAGGCATGTATAAAAATACCTGGATCCCATCCGGATATTGGGTAATCACTCTGTGATTCTCCCCATGCACAAGGTAAATAAACCCCTTCCTCTTATTAATCTACCTTAATTGAAAGTTGATCTTTAAGTGAACTTTCAGGGGAAGGGATAAGTTTCCTCTCCCCTCTCACAGCATTCACCTCCCCTCTTGGTTCTTATTTTCTAGCCTCTGTCCCTGTGAAAATGTATCTGCTCTCCTGGCTTCAGCAGACGCCTTCTCCATCCTGCCTGTCTTCCCTGTGTCCTTGTCCTCCTATGGGGCTGTTTCTGATTGGCTGTCCCCCCACAGGGGCTGGGATGCTGTATAGCCACACGACATTCCTCACATTCCTTCAGAAACTGCCCCCTTCTCCCTGCTGTCCCGTCTCTGAGGATGTATCACCAAGCTTAGTGAGAACTTTGACTGATCTGACCTCTTTATTTTCCAAGTCCTACCGCTTTTCTTGTGAATGTCTCATATGTAAGTTTTTTGCATTCAATAAACAGTTCTTGAGTTAGGCCAGGCACCGCACTAGACGTGGGATAAAATAACAAGGAAAGCAGGCCCCGCCTTCAGGAAATTCTAAGTGGAAAAGAAGCAGGCAAACCTGATGAGTGACAGTGTTCTAGAAGGAAATAAACAGGGAGGCATGGTTGGGAGCAACAGGGCTGGATGATTTTGGTCAGTTACTTCCCTGGCCTCTCCGAGGAGGGTTGAGGGCGAGAAGGAGCCAGTCACACGTGCAGCCTTGAAGAGGCAGTGTCTGGCGCTTCGTGGGCCCTGGGGGGGCGGGGGGAGGGGCCGAGTGTCAGGGCATGAGGGGTCCGGGGAGAGCAGCCTGGGGCCATGCAGGACAGGCCCTCTCTGTCCCAGGCAGTCAGCCCCACTCAGCTGCGTGTCACCGTCTTTTCTACAACCATCTGATAGTGTCTCTGACCTCGATTTTTCTCCATAACAATTTATCTTTCATAGTTCTGCCAATTTATCTTCCTGAAACACTGCTTTTTAATATTACTGTTCTCTTCAAAGTATTTTTCACTTTTTGTTGTTTCAAATGTCTTCATATTACCCCTCCAGTTAGATTTTGAGGTGCATCAGAGTAGGCACATCTCAAACTTTCTCCGGACTCCTGGCGTACTGATCCCAGTGCTAAATAGTTTATGTTCAGAATATGCTTTTTTCAGCAAAGTGTAGTACATGGGAACAATGGAGTACTACTTAGCAATGAAAAGGAATGATGCGTGCCACAACGTGGATGAACCCTAAAAACAGTTTGCTAAGTCAAAGAGGTCACAAAAAACTACATATTATGTGATTCCATTTCCATGTCATGTCAGAAGAGACAAATCTATAGGGACAGAAAGCAGATTAGTGGTTGCCTGGGGATGGAATTGAGAATGGGAATTGACTGAAAGAGGTAAGAGGAATCTTTCTGAGTGACAAAAAGGTTCTATTGCTACAGTAAGTGTTACAGTGAGGGGTCCCGAGGACACACTGAGCGGCACACGGAGAGTCGGAGAATTAAGGTTTATTTGTCGGCGGGCTTAGAGGGGTCTTGTCACTAAATTTTGAGTCCCGTCTACCTAAGTTTTTTAATTTTTATTAAGTTGGGGTGATTTAAGGGGTGGGGTCTTAGGTGACTAATGTCCCCCAGGTAATAGGTTAGGTTAGTTGTTATACCAGGTAATAGGGTTAGTGTTATGTTAATGTGTCAGGTAATAAGTTAATGAATGGGCCAGGTGTTAGGTTAGTATTATGTTGATGTAGTCTTTTGTAAGGGGTAGGGGTCTCAGGTGGTTGTTATATTAAGTAATAGATGGGGTTTTTTTTATTACTATAACATTTTTATAGATTGTGGTGACGGCTGCGAAATTCTGAAAAATTATAAAATACCATTGTATAGATGTAAAATATCAAGTATCTTATGATATGTAAATTGTGTATCAACAAAGCCTGCACACACACACACACACACACACACGCACACACAGACATACGTATTTGCTGATTCATGAATTGAAATAAGCAGCAGTTGACATCGAGTCTAAAGTAATAGTAAGACTTTGAAACCAGTTTTGCCAAAGAGAGAGAACATTGTGATTTCAGGTGATGAATCAGACCTGGTTCTCGGTGTAAGAAAATACTTCAAGGAGAGTAACAGTAATTGATCCATTAGAGAGAACCAAATGCCCCTGAGGAACGTTAACACTATATACCTTGATTTTGTAATTACCAACAAGTGTCAGTCTGTGGTTCAACCTTTATTTTTTTTATTTTTTTATTTAAAAATAAAATGAGCAGAGTCTCACTCTCTTGCCCGGGCTAGAGTGAGTGCCGTGGCGTCAGCCTAGCTCACAGCAACCTCAAACTCCTGGGCTCAAGTGATCCTTCTGCCTCAGCCTCCCGAGTAGCTGGGACTACAGGCATGCGCCACCATGCCCGGCTAATTTTTTTTCTATATATTTTTAGTTGTCCAGATAATTTCTTTCTATTTTTTTGGTAGAGACGGAGTCTCGCTCTTGCTCAGGTTGGTCTCGAACTCCTGAACTCAAACAATCCGCCCGCCTCGGCCTCCCAGAGTGCTAGGATTACAGGCGTGAGCCACTGTGCCCAGCCTGGTTCAACCTTTGAGTGAGCTCTTGTTGAGGGCAGTTCAGCTATCAGGCAAATTCTATGAGCCACAAGCAATTAAATTCATCCTCATCCTGGTGCAAATTATTTTCTTCTGAATTAGGATTTGAGGAGCTTCTTAGGGCCTGTACATCCTTGTATTTTGGGTTTTATTTTAAATCCTCTTATTAAATTTCCCAGTCTACCCCTCTGGAATGGAAACCGGGGTCCCCAGGAAGCTGCAAACAGAGCACAAAATTGACGTCACTCCACAAGCTGTCTGTGCCTCGGTCTCCACCCCTGCTCTGCGCCCAGCT
Source organism: Varecia variegata (assembly GCA_028533085.1). Classification (NCBI taxonomy): domain Eukaryota; kingdom Metazoa; phylum Chordata; class Mammalia; order Primates; family Lemuridae; genus Varecia; species Varecia variegata. The sequence continues at coordinate 4,103,114 of CM052439.1, forward strand.
CTGTTTACCTGGAAAACAGCCAAAGGCCTTTCTCTGGGCTCCTGGTGTAAGATTTTGAGTCAGGTCCCAGCAATGATCTAGACACCAAGGATGCCTGTACCCACGCAAGGAGCTCAGTTAGGCATTAGAGAAACCAGAGCAAGACAGGCGGTTAACGTAGCACATGTCAAGGAAATGGCATGAGCTGATTTAAGGATTTCAACCTACCTTCCCTGCAATCTCTCAGCAGGAAAACTCAGCACAGACCGCCAGGGCTCTGCCATCGCCCTGCTGCTGCCCCAGGGTCACCTCGTGAGAACTGATTAGATTCGGCTTCCCCTGTGGTTGGCATTATCTGTGGGGAGTGGGCAGGACGTTGCAGCCAGTGCTGTTCAGTCCATCGCGAGCTCCGTGGTCTGGCCGTGGACGTGGGCGGCTGGAATGAAACACAGGCAAAGAAAGCCTGCGGGGCTGGGCACTGCGGGGTCTGCTAGTTGGAGAAACTTTCTGAGGAAGGAGAGGCTGCAAGTCCCAAGGCCATAAAGTGCCCAAGTCTCAGGTAACATGAAGACACAAACACGGTGTTGGAGACGACAGCACCACCAAGCTGAACCCGCAGGCCTGCTGGGTGGGGTGACGCCGTGACAGAGCATGTGACCTGCTGCAGGAGCCTGAGTGCAGCCGTGTGGGGAGAAGATGCGTCCGCTGTTTCACTCACGCTCCGAGGAAGAGTCTATGTAATTAAGAGACGGAGAATCACTCCAGGGACCTTCTGCCGACATGTTGTGAGAGGTTGCCCCAAGACCAACTAGCACAATCAGTCAGACGTGAAGAACAGTGACGCAAAGGTTTCCGTGTCTGTCCAAGAGAAGCACGGTGCGCATTTGCCTTTCAATCCTATTCAGATCTTGGGGCAAGTAGGATGTCAACGAGAGAAATTTCTTTAATATGCATATATGTGCATTGGAAAGGTAAAAATAAATCTTATGAAATAGATCTTTATCCTCTCTATTTCAACAATTACACTTTCCAAATATAAAACCAAGTTTTTTGGGATTTTGGGGTTCTTTTTTTGTTTTTGTTCTCAAAACCCAAGTGAACATCAGGCTATGAAAAAGGAATGTCAACAGAATTCTTTTCCATTTCTACGCCCAAAAGTGCACTGACTTTCCCCCCAGACTCACCTGCCTCTCAGCCAGGCACTGAGAAGAGAACTAGGCCACTGGGTCTTCTCTGGGGATCTGGGAGACGCCTGCAGAGCACCGTCCCAGCTTACAAACCATTCGTCCTCCCCTGCGCTCCAGTGGACCCACCGGCTTCCACCCTCCCTCCTGCCGTATTTAAGATGGAAACGCCCCATCCTGCAAGCCCCTGTCGTTCCCACCCATGGAGGTTCAGGCTTCACATTCATTCTGAGACCTCCAAGTTGCTCATCTCTGCTGACACAGATGTTCATCGATACTGGCTGTTGTTGAGAAAGACACCAAGCCACCAAAGTGACCTTTAACACAAAACTCAAATGTTCCTCTTCACTGTTGATTGTTAAAGCACTTGTTTCATTGATTTTAAGTTGCTTTAAAAGGAGGGTGTGGGAACTCCTGTTGGAATGCACAGGCAAGGAGATTGAGCAGGGTTGGAGTGTCTGTCCTGGTAGCGGGGCCTCTAGGCACAAGGACGTGTTTATAAGATGAAAAGGCCATTGTGATTCCCAAATATGAGTTCCCAACCTGCTCCTTCTGTAACCCATTGGATTAAAAGGAGTTCTTACCTTTGCACTGTGGGTCCAAAGCTTTGTCCTGTGGGGGCCAAGGGGAAATTTCTCCTTTGCCCTCTGAAGTTTCAAAGAAAAATCAACTCACAAAGAGCTGATTAATTACAGAAAAAGCATTCAAATTTATTTAACATGTATATAGGAGACTTCAGAATGAAGACCCACAGATACAGGTGAAATTATCCATTTTTTTGCTTAGGTTCAACAAAGTATGGACAGCCATGTAGAAATATGACTGGACAAAAAGGGTGCGACTCAATGCTGATAGACCCAGCAAGGCCTGTCTGTCTAGATTCTTCTTGGCCTCTCTGAGCAGCTTTCCTTCCTTCTGGGTCAAGGGAAGGCCCTCTCTGCAATGGGGGTCTTACGACCTACAGTCAAACAGCGTAGGTCAGATGATTTCCTCATGGCCAGTTTTTACGCAGAAAGGCAGAGGGAAAACTAGAGTAATTTGTTTAGGTTTTATGGCTGGCTTTGGAGAAAAGGGGTTCTGATTTCCACCTCCCACCTTGGGGAAAAGGGATCTGGATTCTAGGGCTAGCCTTGAGGACAGTGTGACTGGGAGACAGGAGGGCAGGAGAAGGTCAGAGAAACACTTTTGCTTCTGAGGCCTTCTTTTCGGGATACTGTTTTCTGAGCCCCAACGGCTCTATTTTTTACTGGGTTCCCCTCTTTCACACTCACCCCACCGAGCCTGCTGAGTAGCGGTTTCTGGGGACGTTAGTAGGTATCAGGCCGACATTAAGACAGGAGGGAGCTGCAGCCCTGTGGCCACGGTTTCTACAATAGACGCCATATTGAGACATTAACGAAGTTAGACTGGGGTGGGGGCGGGGGGTCTCTATTGCAGGACTCAGGAGCCTTTTATGTGCTCAGGTGGAACTCAGCCAGCTTTTCCCAGTTCGGCCCCAGACCCCTTTTGTCTCCTGCTGAATGTCACGGCACTAGCATCTCTTGCGATACTTGGGGAAATCTGCTTTCTAGGGAGGAGTCTGTGTCCCAGTGGTGCAAGTCAGGTAATAAACCAACAGGCAAACGCACAAATGCATGTACTCCAGGTGGTAATTGATTAAAAATATTAGTAATGAGGTATTGTAATCAATTTATTTATTTGTACTAAGTCTACGGAAGCCAATGTCACTGTTCCACTTAGAGAACACCTCGACTCCCACCGGCCCCTTTTCAAGTGCTCCGTAGCGAAATGTGGCTCCTGGCTGCCGACTGGACGTGCAGAGCTGCATGACGCAGATAAAAAGACACTGGGGTTCAGACCCTCGGAGGGAGAGAACACTGAGCGCTTTGTGACCTTTTAATGAAGCACAAAACGGATCCCAGAGACTTTCCTTCCCCGCCCCCTTCTCTATTAATCCTCTTCAACAACATGAATTTCCTCAGTGAGTTGAGGGTGAAAATGTTTACCTTTTCTTGCCTCAAAGGAATTTGGAAAAGATTAAAAAAAAAAAAAAAAAAGCTTTAGCTCAGTATTCGCAGCCCATCAGGAGGTGGTCGCAGCTCAAAACAAAAGCAATCACTGTTATCTGGTTTAACTGGACAGTAGCATGCAACTGATTCAGCCGCAGCTGTAGAGTTTGCTTTGGAGACTTAAATGGGGGAAAAAAACAAACAAGTGTGAAAAGAAAGAAGTGTGGATTTTGAGTCAGGGCTTATCTTCTGAACACAACTGCCCAAGGGGAGACGCTCCCCTTCTTTTAACAAAGGAAAGTCAATTGTTAATCATCTTGTGAAATGTGAAAACCAGTGTGATAAACCATGATTCATTTTAAGGGACTGAAAAATAACTTGCATAGATACTGGAGGCCAAAAAAAAAAAAAAGAAAGAAAAAAAGAAAAGAAAAGAAAAGAACTCTTCTTTTATACATTTAAAGAAAAAAAAAAAAAGGCCAGGTGCGGTGGCTCACACCGAGCCACCTGTAATCCTAGCACTCTGGGAGGCCGAGGCGGGAGGATTGCTCGAGGTCAGGAGTTCGAGACCAGCCTAAGCAAGAGCGAGACCCCCGTCTCTACTAAAAATAGAAAGAAATGATCTGGACAGCTAAAAATATATAGAAAAAATTAGCCGGGCATGGTGGCACATGCCTGTAGTCCCAGCTACTCGGGAGGCTGAGGCAGGAGGATTGCTTGAGCCTAGGAGTTTGAGGTTGCTGTGAGCTAGGCGACGCCACGGCACTCTAGCCCAGGCAACAGAGGGAGACTCTGTCTCAGAAAAAAAAAAAAAAAAAGAACAGCTTATTATCAGCTCTCGATTGAGGATTAACAGGCACTGAGCAGAGAAGCTTCTGGAAAGCTGGTCTTTCAGAGCAGCTCATCAGGTTGTTGAAAGGAAGAATTTCAACCCGGCCAAACTCCCACCCTCTTGTGTACACAACTGGAAGAACTACACACGCAGTCTGATTGCACTGGTCTGCCTGCGTTTGCACAGAGGTGAGTTACACGGTGCCGGAGGTGGGCGCAGGCTGCAGGTGGGAGGCAGCTGACCAGAGGGCTTCGGTTGGCTGCAGGTGGACCCGCCTTGTCGCCTGACACTGTTCTTTTCCTTGCAACCAACCAAGAGACATACCTGAGATATGACTGGGGTTGGGGGTTGGGAGTAGAGAGTGGTAGGAAGCAGCTCCCCTGAACCAGTGATCCTACTGCTGTGCCCAGAGCAACTTGGGTTACTCTTCAAGTCCATAGGTGGGGACTGGGGCATGCTAACGCTGGGAAAATTAAACATTCAGGCTGCCACTTAAATTTTCTGCTGCAATAGAATTTTCAACCACTGAATTGTTAAGGGCAAAGGATCTCCCTAGCCTGTAATTCCCGCCACGGAAACTCTTGCTATTTCTATTTCAGACTGGATGATTCTTCAGGCTGTCCAATTTGGGTAAATGCCACTGTCTTCAGCACTGCGTCATTGACTCAGGAATGCGAGTCACTGCAGGGGGACCCTACCTTGGCTGTGGGCTTCGTCGTGATACGAGGTGTAGTCAGGAGTCGACCTGCTGTGGGAATCAGCCCAGGCATCTGATTTCCCGTGTTAGTGCCCTGGGGCTGCCGTTACCAGTCGCCACCAAATGGGGGACTTAAAACAACAGAAATGATTCTCTCTCGGCTCTGGAGGCCAGGAGTCCAAAATCAAGGTGTGGTCAGATTTGGTTCCTTCCAGGTGTCCTGAGAGAGAATCTGTCCCAGGCCTCTCTCCCAGCGAGGTGGCTGTCCACCATCCCTGGTGTTCTTTGGCCTGTAGGTGGTTTACTCCAACCTCTGTCTCCGTAGTCACAGGTGTTCTCTCTGCGTTTTCCTGTGTCTTCATGTGGCTTTCTTAAAAGGACACCAATCATTGGATTTAGGGCCTGCCCTAACTCCAGGATGACCTCATCTTAACTGACTACATATGCAAAGACCCTATTTCCAAATAAAGTCACATGCTGAGATCCCAGTGGACAGGTGTCTTGGGAGGACACTATTCAGCCCAGTCCATCATGGGCTTCAACTCCAACATGGAATTCTGCTAAACTTCTAATAGCTGTTTCTATCACTGCGAATATTATTACCTTTACAGAACAAGGGCCCCGCTAAACTCCTCACTGCATTTGGAAGGTCTTGCCTGTGGCTCAGGACAAGCCTAGAAGAGCATGTGGAGCAAACTGCCGTGTGACATGGCTGTGACGCAGGACTAAGCCTGCAGCTGGGGCTTCGGAGACCAGCAGAATAGAGGCTGTTCTCCGGTGGGGGGGGAGGACGAGGGAGCCGGGCAGTGTGGTGCGGGGGAGTCCCTGGCACGTGGGGAGACAGAGGTGACCACCCAGAAGGAGCCCAAGGGCTTGTGCTGGCAGGTACTGCATCGCCTTCCAAGGATGCAGAGTTTCTGTTTTGCTAAGGGGCGGCAGACACACGTTTGAGTGGTGCGGGGAACTTCAGGACAGCAGTAGAGACTCCAGCCAGGAACCGGAACTGCCTCCTCTGTCAGCCGCTCCCAGCCCCCAACAGAGCCAGTCTCCTGCCTCAGGCTAAGCCTCAGTCTGAACACCGTCAGGTCACCAGCGGTTCTGGGCCGCCGATGCTTTGCAGCTACGGGAAGCACGCTGGCAGGCTCAGTGGAAGGTCACTTAAACACAAAGAGGAAGGTGTGGAAGAAGGCATCCCCTTTGAAAAGGAACGTGGAGGGAAAAACCCATATAAGCCCTGACAGAGACTCCCTCCTCGATGGAACTTTATCACTTTTACAATAACAGGGTCCTCTGAGCCCTTGAGCTTTGTCCCTGTCCTTGCTGGGCCTGCACTGCCCAGTTGTAGCAAGAATCCTGCCCTCAGTTTAGGGAGAACCCTCCACCCTCCATAGCCGATCACCTGCTTTTAACAGGAACTTCCTACCCTGATGTCTCCTCCTCTCAGTCATTTCCCTCCTACTGACCCCTCGCCCTGCCTAAGTCTCCTTGCTCTTGTTTCTGGAGTTGAGCCTGATCTCTCCCCTGCTGTGATGACCTGGACACCTACTGCAACAGTCCTCAGTAAAGTAGTGTATATAGGCTGTTTTCAAAAGTGTCAGAATAATTTTTTCTTTTACACTCTCCCAGTGCCAGCCCTCTCTAAAGGAGCATTTAAGTACAGAGCTCAGAGCTCACTATCCGAAGAGGCTTCTCTTCAGTACCGTGAATTTCGGTCCCTGGCCACAGTCCGGTGAGGGAGGGCTGCCACCCCCTGACCCTGCCCCGGCCCCGCAGCTGTCTGTGGAAAGCCCCTACTTTCCACAGAAGTCACGGAGGAAGGAAGTCCGGCAGGCCCATCCAGCACACGGTCCACCGAGCTCTCATTTCCTTTTTATTTTCTTTCTAGTGCTCCTTTCAAAATCATGTCTCTCTCCTTTAGAACAGAACTTCTTTTTTTAACCCTAAGCCTAACGTGGAAAGAATGTGTTTAGCTTGCAGTGGTGCAGCGGCATAAACCATTTGTGGGGTGATTCATCCACCCGGGGTTGCTGACTTGCACAGGGCAGGGAGCGGGAATGTTAGCCAGGGAAACTCGCGGTGAACTCCGAGTTTCACCGGAATGAGATCTATTAATAAGAATAAGCCAACACATCAGAATATAAGCTCTCAATATCAGTGTGAAATTTAGTAGTTTGCTTCTCTATAATGAAGTACGCTTATGTTCGTTAACGGAAGGAGGAGGTGCACATGAAGTAAATGTTTAAATTACAGGTCAAACTCAGTCTTCAGAGGCACCGCCCTAACATCCTCAGGGACACCTGGGGAAGCCCTGATCTTGCAAAAAGGCCAAGACCCGTGATAGGCACTGCATGAATGAGTCACGTCATGCTAAAAGCTCCTGAAGCCCAGGGTTATCTTTCGTGGTTTTAGGGCATCTTAACAGAGAGAGCTGGGCTTTAGGAAATTCCGTGAAATCTTGGCTCATTGCTTTCTGCTGCTCCAAGCTCAGTGTTAAACAGATCCTATTTGCACGTCTGAAAGTGCAGGCAAGCTGATGCAATGGAAAAAGATCTGATGCGGGAAGAAGCAGAGTCCTGGCATTCTTCAGTCTCTAACCTGTGTTATCTTAGATGAGGGATTTAGCCGGGCCACCCCAGATTTTTGTGGGGACTGAAAGTTATGTAAAGGTCTTCGCGTGGTGCCCGCACACAGAGCACCTGTCTGGTGGGAAAGGCACGTTGCTGGAGCATAGCATTCCGGTGCAGAGTCCCTCACACAGCATCCGTGGGGCCTTCTGCACCCTGCCCTTGGGAACACCGCAGGTTCTTGGAGCTCTCCAGCTTAGAGATGTCCCTGAGCATCCTGCTGAAATCAGCCCGCAGTGACTGCCCCTGCTTGCAACCTAGAGTCCTGCTGGAGGTGGTCAGTTGTATTTGCTTCCTGGAGCTGCTGCAAAAAATAACTATAAACTTGGTGGCTAAAAACAAGGGAAGTTTGTCCTCACAGTTCTGGAGGCCAGAGTGCAAAATCGTTTCACTGGGCCAACATCAAGGTGAGGGCAGGCAGCCCTCCACTGGACAGTACTGGACATCAGTGGACTGTGGTGGACGGTAGTGGATGTGAGTGGACAGTACTGGACAGTAGTAGTCCACTTATGTCCACTGATGTCTACTCACATCCACTCACGTCCACTCACAACCACTGATGTCCACTCGTGTCCACTGTTGTCCACTATGTCCACTACTGTCCAGTACTGTCCACTGATGTCCACTCATGTCCGCTGATGTCCAGTACTGTCCTTTGACGTCCACCCATGTCCATTGATGTACACTCACATCCACTCACGTCCAGTACTGTCCACTACTGTCTACTGATGTCCAGTACTGTCCACTACAGTCCAGTACTGTCCCTCGGCTTGTGACCACAGTGCTTCAATGTCTGCCTCTGGGCCCACGTCTCCTTTCCTTCTGCCTCTGTGGACTCTCTCTCTGCCTCTCATAAGGACTTTTGTGATTACATTTAGGGGCCACCACCAGGATAATCTCCCCCATCTCAAAACCCTTAACTTAATCCCATCTGCAAAGACACTCTTTCCATATCAGGTAATCTTTCCGGGTAACAGGAATTAGTACCTAACGTCTCTGGGGGTGGTTATCCAGCCTGCTGTAGTTGTCATATATGAGGTTCGTTTTTTCAATCTATATTTGTTGCTTTCTTGGTGATGACACCTAAAAGTCTCACTGTATCAATCTGGTGAGACCTGCACATCCCAGTAGCTGTGACATCTGGACAGGAAACAAACCACAAGAAGAGACTGCCGGGGGGACCTGGAGCCACGGGCATCTGCCTGGCTTTGCCCCGTCTTTGCCGTTTGTGGGCTCTTGCCTTGGCGGAGCTGTAGCTAGAGCCATGGAGTAACTTGTGTATTTTTTTTTTTTTTTTTTTTTGAGACAGAGTCTTGCTCTTTTGCCCGGGCTAGAGTGAGTGCCGTGGCGTCAGCCTGGCTCACAGCAACCTCACACTCCTGGGCTTAAGCGATCCTCCTGCCTCCCAGCCTCCCGAGTAGCTGGGACTACATGCATGTACCACCACTCCTGGCTAATTTTTTCTATTTTTAGTAGAAACAGGGTCTTGCTCTTGCTCAGGCTGGTCTCAAACTCCTGATCTCAAGGGATCCTCCCACCTCGGCCTCTCAGAGTGTTAGGATTACAGGCGTGAGCCACCGCGCCCGGCCCCTAGTATGCTTTTGACATGAAAAGTTTTTGACCCTTATAAGGGGAAACACCCCAGCACATGTGTAGATTTTCTTCATAGCTAATTTGATCACAATATACTAAGAAATACTGCTCAAAACCTTTCCTATCAAAAGCATTTAGGTTATTATTCTTAAATGGTTTTGATGACAGCATATTTTACCTTGGAGCCATAGCCATGCATTACTTAGATGCACATTTCTCCTGAATTCCATTCTCCCCTCCCTCCTAAGTGCAAATGTGTTTGGTGTTTAAGAACACACACGTGCACATTAGCCACAGGGGCATATGTTTAACCTACTCTATAAAATGCTGCTATTATCCAAACGTGTGCTTCAGAGTTATAAAATGGTTTTTATTTCTTTTAGATGTTATGCAGATTTCTGGTAATAATACCTTCTATTGTTAACCTTTGTAAGTAATAGTAGCGCTCGTTTCTATCTGTTAAAACACTGCTACGAGTGTGTGGAGTTTATTAAATGAAAATGGAACGTTGGCAAATTGCAGCTCCTTTACCCCTTGCCGGCTCTCCCCTTAGAGAGATAACTGGAAGAGAAAAAGATTTTTCCAGTAAAATCTAGAATTTGTGTTTCAAAGATGGAAACAAACATAGGAGTTGTTCATCGTTTTGTCTGAATTCCAATAATTCCTTAAAGCTGTGGGACTAAACAGCAAATTCGAGGGGGGTGAGGAAGATTCTAGACAAATCTCCAAGCTCGCACTGGAAGTCCGGTGGAAACACAAGCACCGTGGGCACGTGGCACTGGGTGTTGTCAGTGGACACCAAACTGCGCTTTAGATAAAGGGCATTTTAACTGCGAAGTGCTGCCTGTGCACTCACTATGCACAAGTATGCCATGCATGCCAGGCAGCCTTTTCTGTCACAGCAGGGACTGTGGGCCCAGGAAACCCAGATTCATTCCTTTCATTCCTTTGCTCATTCCTTCAGTCACTGAACAGATATTTAAAGAGCCCCTCAGACGTGGCAGGTGCTAAAGGTAACACAGTGAGCAAACAGTCAGGGTCCCTGTGGAGGAAGGAGACATTAAGACCTCTCTGGGTGTCCTGTGTCCTGAGCGCAGAGCAGTCTCAGTGGTCTGTGAAAAGATAGAGGTAGAGATTGCCATCACATTTGCGCCTGAAATGACCACTGGGCTAAACACGGGTGTGAGTGTGGGAGGACCTCAGTCTAGGGAACAGGTTATGGTCATGGAAAGGAAGTGGCGGTGGTGGAGGAAAGAGGGTAGATTTGGGAGATTGTCATGTGATAAAGTTCACAGGACCATGTGGTCAGTTGGCTTTGAGCCGGGCAGTTATGTCCCGATTTGCTGGGACAGTCCCCGCTTGCCTGTTGGTTCAGTGCAATCACTTACTGCTCGTCTGCTACGGTCAGAATGTTTGTGTCCCCTCAAAATGCATATGCTGAAACCTAATCCCAAGGTGATGGTATTTGGAGGTGGGGCCTTTGAGAGGTGCTGAGGCCATGAGGGTGGAGCCCCATGAATAGGATTAGTGCCCAGGGAGAGATCGCTTGCCCCTTCCGCCACCTGAGGTTACGGTGAAAAGACAGCCACCTATGAACCAGGGAGTGGCCCTCACCAGACCCCGAATCTGCCAGCACCCTGGTCTGGGGCTTCCCTGACTCCAGAAGTGTAAGAGACAAATGTCTGCTGTTTATGAGCCACCCAGTCCGTGGCATTTGTTATAGCACCTGAAAGGACTAAGCCACCCTCCTTCTACTCCCGGAAGTGTCCGGTTTGGATAATCAGTAGTGTGGCCACTCTAGCTCTGAGCCAGGAGGAAGCAAGTGGTCTCCGGCTTGCCCCCTGGGAGGGTGCGGTGCCATCGCCTAAGACAGCGAGCGTGGGACAAAGTCATGACTCTCTGGGTTGTTGCATCCCAACCAATTCCACTGAGAAATGCGTCGGGCGGTTCTGCAGGCCCAGAGGTAATGGCATTTGTCCGGGATGCCCATCAGTGTAGGTAAAGACTTGTCCCATCCCCTACAGTGGGAGCTCCTACAGGCCTGGCTGAGCCACGTGGTCACCGAGGCTCCCTGCCGACTCTGGCCACAGTTCCCTGGCCATCTCCTCACTCAGGTAACCCATGCTGGTCCCATGGGAGATGGACACTCCCAGCCACCATTTCTCCTGGCTGCTGGGACTGGCCAGCACTTGCGTCCCTCCAGGTCCCGCTGCTGGTGGGAAGGATGCTGATGACACTGTCCCAGAGTGAGAGACTGGAGTGCCCAGGGTGGCTGAGCTACAGTGGCAGAGGCTCCAAAAGGAGGAGAACAGGGAAAGAGGTGGTTATTGATGTAGGCAAGGGAGCAAGGGCATGGTGTCTATGTCCTGATACTGCACTCCGGAACACACACTGGCTTTCTGCTCTGCCGAGTTCTCGCGGTGGACACCTGATCCCTATGACTTTATGGCTAGAAACCTCTCTCACACCCTCTATGCCCAAACTCTGGGTGCTTCCAAGAGTCTCCCCCTCGATCCCACTGGGGCTCCCCCCATATTATCAACAAGCGTCCGAAGTGCTTCCGTGAGGCCGAGCCCTTCACATGCGCCAGCACACGCCAAGGGAAGCGTGGACGGCTTTCCCCCTCACCTCGTATGTGACAGTGTCTTTTTCTGATCAGTTCGTGAGGTCTCTTTTGTATAATAGGCACATTAACTTTTGTCTGACATGTGCTGAAAATATTTTTCCAATCTATAATTTTTCTTTTGATTAGGTTTATGGTGTCTTTCCCCCATATGATGATGTGTGTACATATGATAATAGGTAGGATAAATGTGTGTGCGTGGTTGCTTGTATACAGGGATTTCCTACCAAGAGTGATAAGGTCTTCCCACATGTAGTCTCCTGTTTTCTCTAATTGTATTAAATTTTCTTTGCATTTAGGTCTTGGATTATTCAAATCATTGTACCATTTGTACAATTGCTCCTAAAGGCAATTTATAAAAACTTAACAATTTGATATTTTTAAAACATATCACTCCAAACTCATGTCTTATGTGAAAATATTGTGCTATATTATAAGAAAGCAAGAGTCTGAGTAGAATTGACATTCTCTGCTTTCCAAATACTTGTTATTAGACATGTCATGCTTCTCCACGCATTTGCTTTGTCCGTGAAACAGGTGAGCTCACCTTTCTCACCTGGAGGCTGGCTCTGCCTCCGCCCAGAGCTTCCTTCCAGCACGCCCCTCCCAGCCGCCAGCCTGCTCCACCCCCAGTCCGCTCTGGGCAGCCCCTCACCCTCATTTTCTCCCCATGAAAGAGTCGGCCCTTCCTCCAGCCCTGGACCAGACCCAGGTGGGAACACTTGGTCAGATCTACATTTTGAGCTTCCTGCTTCTTGTGGGGTTGTTTTACATTATGTTTCACTGTCTTATGTTTTACCTATTCATAGCAAACCAAAAAGCAGTGCTGTAAACAGTAAAGTCTTCACTGAGTGATCGCTGGCAAAGATCTTGGCAGCTGGCTCCTGTCCCCATCGCCAGAGCCTCATCTCCACCCCATAGCTGCTGTCCAGGGACGGCCCCGGCCCACTGTGTACCAGGAGACCGGGTGACGGTGGCCTTGGCTATGGGAGAGGCATTCCCTTTCCCTTCTGGTCCCTGAAGGCTGCCGGGGGGACACTGCCACTCTGGTGGTGTGGGGACAACCAGGAACTCTGGGCCCAGAGGATGCCTTTTGGGACATTTTGTGCTGGACCTGAGCATCTGATCAGCTAATGCTGTCAAGCAGAAAGTTGGGGTGAAGCTGCATGCTCCCCCCACTCGCTGTGGCCATGTGTGTAGACACCTGAGCTGGAGTGGGTATCTCAGTCTGGCGGGAGGAGGGTGGGGGACGTCTGCTTCTCGTCCAGCCCTCCTCTTCTTTGTCCGGAAATAGGCACACAATGAGGAAGTTGCCCGATGCCAGATGGCAACTGTCCCAGAAAAGCAGGTGCCCAGCATCAGTGCGGACACGCACACATCAGTGGAGCAGTTGCCATCCAGGGTGCACATGTCTCGTTTCAGAAGGGGCTCAGCTCACAAAGGTGGAAGGAATCCAGGAGTGGGAGAAGAGTCTCAGTGGAAATTGCCTTTGTTCTAAAGAAAATCCCAGAGGGAGTCGTCATTTGGACACTTGGTTTTGAACGGCTGGAGCACGAAGCGTGTCCTGATGTGCGGATGGGCGGCAGCTGGGAAGGGGGCAGAGAGGGGCCGCTGTCGGGAGGCAGCTCCTGGGCTCCTTGGTGGGGACACGCTTTTTGTCATGTCCTCTTTGCTTCCAGCACAGAGCCACCACCTGTTCATGGAGCACCACCCCGTGCAGGGAGCAAGGGCTTGGGGACAGGAGCCTATGGCCGAGGGGAACGTTCTCCCTAAGGGACAGAGCAAACAGTGGAGACCAGGGACCACTGTCCACCGGGTGGGAGATGCCGCACCAGCTGCTCCTGAAAGAGAAGGGTCTGGAGCAGGAGAGTGGCCACAGCAGCCCGGCCTGTTAGCGTGGACCGATCTGGAGGCTTGACAAGGACCGAGTTTGGGGGACACCGCCCTCCCCTGCCCTTTGCCTCCGCCAGGAAGGAGAAGCAGCGCTAGGGCTGCCGCGTTGTTCACGCTGGACGGTCTCACTGGCTTCTGCTGCTGGCATTCTCAGCAGGTCATGCTCCCTCCGGGGACCTGGGTCAGGGCACCAGCCAGAGGGCAGAGGGCTGGGGGGTCGGGCTGAGGCTGACGCCCTCGGAGGCGGGCAGGGGGGTCCAGCAGCTGCTGCGATGACGGTCCTCGCCACTGTGGAGGGACAGAGCGGCAGTCTTCCAGCTGCTCCCAGGGTGGGCGGTACCACACAAGGAGAAACCAACAAACCTCCCCTCTCCTCCTCCTCCTCCCTCTTTTCCTCCTTCTGTAGTTCCTCCTCCCCACAGACATTTATTGGGTGCCTACTGTGTGCCGAGGGCGATTCTAGGAACTGTGTATGCAGTGGTAAACAGACACACAGCCTTGCCCTTGTGGAACTTACGTTCTGATAGGAGGACAGAGTCCAGCCTTTGTTAGGTGACCAGACGGGGCCATGCGTGAAGACGGGAGGGGGAGAGACACCTGCCGCTGGGCCTCTCTGTGGAGGGACGTCAACAACAGGGCCATTCCGGGCAGCTGGCTCCTCCCACCCCTCAGGACAGCCCGAGGGACTCCAGGGTCCCCACACGCTGCACAGGGCCTGCGGGGCAGCCCAAAGTGAGCTCAATGTCTTGGGCCCACATCTGGGACTCCGTGATAGAGGGGAGGAGAGAGAGACCTGCTGGGGTGGCAGGTGGCATCCTGGTGTGGTTTTCCAGGAACACTCCACCCTCTCGGGCCCCCTGCCTGTGAGGAGCCAGATTCTGCAGCCCAGCACCCCTGGGTGGTCCCACAGCCCCAGTGACATCATCTCCTTCAGTGACAGTCGGGTCTCCTCTCGGCATCGCTGCTGACCAGCCTCCTGGGAGCTGCGCAGCTTCTCGGTCCTTACTGCCCCGTGGAAAAGAAAGACAGCCCCATACCAAGCCCGCCAGGGCCGTGCTGGGCTCCGCCAGGCACACATTGGGCCCCAAACCTGGGGACACAGGCGTCCTTCAGCATCGGCATTGAGCAGGAGAGCAGGAGGCAGGCAGGTCACCAAACACCAGAATGTGGAGTTAAAAATAGCCTCTCAGCACTGCCCTACTTCTCCCGAAATGGCTCCGTTGAATCTGGTCACATGTTTGTATTCTGGAGCCCTCAACGTGGATTTTCACAGTGCACATGAACGCCACCCGTGTGGCATTCAACCAGAGGGAAGGTTGACAGTGAGTCGAAAGAGGATTTTTTTTTTTTTTTAAGAATGAGGAGTGAAGCGTGGGGAGACCTGGAAGGCTGCAGCGGGCACAGAAATGGATGTTTTGCACCCGGGATGTGTGGGGTGGGCATGGAGGGGGTGGGGAAGAGGGGAGGTGGTGAGTCAGGAAGTGGAAATGGCCCCATGGGGCAGAGAAAACAGAGCTGGGGGATCTGGGGCAGGAATCCGCCAAGGCCTGGGCCATCCATATGCAGAGACCCCACAAGGCCCCCTGCCAGCCCATTCCGGAAAAGCACCAGCTCGGATTAACATTAGCATAAGAAATCTTCAGGGTTTAGCCTGCTGCCTGGTAGCAGCCACTCACCCCTGCCGCCACCGTCCTCTCTCCTTGTCTTTGCCAGCCATTCTCTGGCTTCAATCCAAGGGTTGGGAGGGAAGGAAACTAGAACATTCCATTCAACAGGAACTTACTGAGTGCTCCTGCATCCCGGGCTGGACGCAGGAGACGACAGCAGGGACTGTGTGGACCGTGCTCCGCTCTCTCGAGCTCGCACTCTTGGGCCGGGCAGACAGACAAGCGGTCAATCTGTGAGGGTCACATGGGGGTCAGCACTAGGAGGGGAAACGGGCAGAGCAAGGGCGAGGAAGGAGGGGACCCGATGGCAGAGGCCCTTGGAAAGAAAGCAGGGACAGAAGGGCCTGGGGACATGGTGGCAGTCAGAGCAGGGCGACTCCACTCATCAGACAGGTGTTTCACTTCACTGCATGTCACTGGGCAATTCGGGACCCCACAGGAGTCGCCCAGGGCTGTGCGGAGGGGCACAGCGACAGAGCCCCCCTCACCTGACCGCCACACAAGAGAAAATCCAGGGCAGGTCACACACAGCGTCCCTCATCTCCTGTGTGGTGTGCAGAGTTGCCACGTCGTTGCAGGTGTGTGGCTGACACTCTTATTTGGGTTCCAGGCTGACTTTGCCTTTTTCCTTTTTTTAAACCCTAATGCTTCTTTAGTTATTCAGAATTGGTTATTGGACTCAAAGGCAGTGGGTGGAGTTGGACACTCAGGTCTAATTCTCCACATTCAGCCAGAATGGTGCCTTCATCTCACCCCGTTTGACACCTGTCTTGGACTGCTGGCTCCGTGCCAGGCAGACCTGGAGGAGACGCAGCGACCCAGCCTCGGCCTCCCAAACCTGCAGCCGCCCCACGGCTCCGAGACGCCTCCGCTGCCGGACGGCCCAGTAGCACAGCCCTTCTGTGCCCCACGCGCCCCGTGCCCCTGGGCTCCCCAGAAATCACACCGCCTCGCTGAGGGCTGCTCGTGTGAACTGTGGTCTCCATTTCACACGGAGCCACCACATCCTTCAGCCACCGTTGGCCTGTCCCTTTGAGCTCCTCTCCCGTCAGGAACTTACCCCATGCAGGTTACATCCTCGAGCCCGGAGCCCCTCCACGTGCCCAGGCCCACCTGTGCAGGCGACTGGGATCCTTACAGCGAGTGGGAGCTGAGGCTTGAAGCAGGAATTCCCTCAGCGTCCTGTCCCCGACGGGAGACATCATCTGCCGTCCTCTCCCCTCTCTCTTTCAGTCTCTGGGGAAGGATCCCCTGCATTGGTTCATACTTGAAATACCGTTCTTGCACAGTTTTGTAGCCTATTCTGCTTAAAATTGTATCATAAGCATTGTCACATTTTAGTGAGAATTCTTCATGCATAAATTTGAGTGGCTTTAAAAATAATACATCCCTCCAGGGGACGTGTCGCACTTGACCGGCTGCCGTGTTTCCACATCACAAGTAACACAGAGATCAGCAATGTGGGTGCAGAGCCCTCTGTCCTCACCTGAGCTTTCCTGAGGGTGCGTTTCCAGCATGGAATCCCTGAGTCAAAAGCTTTGAGCTTGTGGAACGCTCTTGATTCCTCCGCTGTGTTCCTTTCTGGAGAAGTCGGCGGGCTCCGTGCACAGCCGCGGCTGCCGGTTCCCAGAGGCCTTGCCAATGTCGCCGTCCACGGAGTTGGTTATTGCACTTACCAGCCTATGCCGGTTCTTTGTAAATTAACAATATCATACTTTTGCCTTTCTTATTTGTTACCAATATTCCTTTACTTATTTTTTCTAATAAAAATTTTTTTCATTGTAGAACTGTAATCAAATATATTTAAAATTTATATATATACATTTGAAATATCATACTTATATTTAAAATATAAGCTAGGAATATTAATTTTTTCCTAATTTTTGTGGGTTTATTTTAAAATGCATTTTAGAACTTATTTTTTCTATGGTATGGGTGAGGATCTAATTTCATCTCCTGGATAGTCGATTATCACACCCCACTTATGGAATAATCTATTCTTTACCCATTGATTTGTGATGACTTTGGTTTTAATGGTATAATAGGTTCTTATATGTACTTGGCATGTGTCTGGCTTATGTCTTTAGTTCTGTTGATCTGACTTTTCTTGTGTGAGAAACATGATGATTTTCTTTCCTTTTTATTAAGTTTTGGAATTTAGTAGCATTTTTACTTTGTTCTTTAAAAAGTTATTGGCACTCATTTAGTCTTCAAACTAAACAGCAGAATGATTTTATCAAGATGAAGTGTTAGTTTGAGATTTTATTTG
>CM052439.1:4120983-4147836 GCA_028533085.1 Varecia variegata
ATCTTCTAATGGGGATCAATTAGCTTTTTGGGGCATCATTAGGAATTTGTGGATTGAAATATGTTTGATGGGTTTTCATCTACTGCAGTATTGTTTTTATAAAGCACAGATGGTTGTATCTTAGGCAGGCGGGAGCCTGTTCAAGTTGGTGGCTGAGTCCTTGAGCCCAACTCGAGTCTTTGCAGTCAAATGCTCTACCACTGGGCTATCCCCCCTCTCCAACTTGAGTCTTTAATGACCTCCTTGCACTTTGCTTTCTCCTTCTGTGATGACAGCTCATGATTTTGTCTAATTTTTATATATGTTTGTATACATGTAAATATATGTATATACACAAATATGTGTATTTATACATCTATAGATACATCCATATACATCCATCTATGTATACAGTCATGAGTTGCTTAACGACAGGAATACTTTCTGAGAAATGTGTTCTCGGGTGATTTCATCATTGTGGGAATGTCATAGAGTGCATTTACACAAACCTAGATGGTCTAGCCTACTACACACCTCGGCTATACGGTATAGCTGTTACTCCTGGGCCACACACCTGTACAGCATATTACTGTACTGAATATTGTAGGCAATTGTAATACAATGGTAAATATTTGTACATCTAAACATAGAAAAGGTACAGTAAAAATATGGTGTAAAAGATAAAGATGGTACACATATAGACCATCACTGGAGCTTGCAGGACTGGAAGTTGCTCTGGGTGAGTCCGTGAGTGAGTGGTGAGTGAAGATGAAGGTCTAGGACGTTACCATACGCTACTGTAGACTTCTTAAACACTGTACACTTAGGTGACACTAAATTTATTTTAAAAATTTCTTTCTTCAATGATAAATTAACCTTAGCTTACTGCAACTTTTTTACTTTATAAACTTTTTGTTTTTCTTTAAACCTTTTGACTCTTATGTAATAATACTTAAAACACAAACTCATTTTACAGCTGTACAAAAATATTTTTCTTTATTTCCTTATTCTATACACTTTTTTCTATTTTTAAAATTTGTTTATTTTTACTTTTAAAAATGTTGTTAAAAACTAAGAGACAAACGCACACATTAGCCTCGGCCTGCCCAGGGTCAGGATCACCAATACCACTGTCTCCCATCTCCACATCTCGTCGCACCGGAAGGTCTTTAGGGGCAACAACATGCATACAGCTCATAGAGCTGCCACCTCCTGTGATAACAATGCCTTCTTCTGGATACTTCCTGAAGGACCTTTCCAGGCTGTTTTACAGCTAACTTTTTTTAAAATAATACCGCCTGTAGAGTAAACTCTAAAATAACAATAAAAAGTGTAGTATAGTAAACATATAAACCAGTAACATAGAGGCTTATTATCATTATCAAGAATTATGTGCCATATATAATTGCATACGCTACACTTTTATGTGACTGGCAATGCAGTAGGTTTGTTTACACCAGCATCAGCAGAGACACGTGAGTAACTTGTTGTGCTACAAAGTTAGAACGGGATGTCTAGAACTCACTAGGTGACAGGAATTTTTTTTGCTCTATTATAATCTTATGGGACCACTGTCATACATGCAGTCCATCCTTGGCTGAAACATAATTATGCAACACGTGACTGTATCACTAATGGATTTGTGGGATTCATTGTTTATCCTGCACAATAACCATTTGTCAGATACATGTTTCACAAGTATCTTCCGCCGTCTTACAGTTTGCCTTATCACTTTATAGTGCCTCCTGTGGGACAAAACTTTTCAATTTTATATCCACAGATTAAAAGCATTATTGTTAAATAAAGCACATTTAGAGGAAAAACAAAAAGAACCCCACAAAACAAAAACGTACAGCTCCGTGAACTGTCACAAAGTGAACAGTTGCCGCCGTGTTCGCTGGGGGAAAGGAGGAGGCAGCAGTCCTGTCAGTCCCCGCCTCTCCCCGCCCCTCTCGGCAAGTGCTGTTCTGCCTTTTCAGGCAACAGGGTCCTTCCCTTTCCTTCTAGTTGTTTCTCTAAACTTGCATCTCTGAACACTCTAGTTTAGTTCTTCCTGTTTGGTGGCCTTTATATAAATAAAGACACATACGATGATTTCTTTGTGTTCTTTGACTTAACTATTTTGGAAATTGACAGGATGATTCTAAAATTTGTATGGAAATGGAAGGGCCAGTAATAACTAAGACAATCTTGAAGAAGAACAGAGTTGGAGGACTTAGTGTTACCAGGTAGAGAGGCTTGTTGTAAAGTTTCTGCAATGAAGACAGTGCGTGCTGTCTTCACTGGGTGAAGACACCACAATTCATTCATCCATTGTGTGGCTAATGGACATTCAGGTTGTTTCCTGCTGGTGGCTACCGTGAATAATGCTGATAAAAAGTTTGTATCAGTTTGTGCAAATATGTGCCAGCATTTCTTTCAGGTGTATGCCTAAAAGTGAAATCATAGGTAGATAGCTGTAGGTAGAGTGACCATAATTCCCTTTGTTCCAGATGACCCAAGTTTACGTTCTGGGTCATGTCCCAGATCTATATATTGTCTTCTATGAATATCCAATTGTTCTAGAATAATTTACTGTCAAGATTACCAGTTTTCCATTGCTCTAGAATATCATCTTTATCATAAATTAAGTGTTCACATACGCTGTTTCTCCTATTGGCCCCCAGAACTCCAAATTCACTTCCCAGGTCGAATTACCCCCTTGCAGAAATGCCTGCTCTCCCCCTTCTGGGTGCTGCCGGGTGAATGGTGCACCCCTTCACCTGTCACACAGGAAGGCCGCTGTGGTGTTGGCTGGACTGAAGGCCCTTGAGCAGTGCTTTATTAATTCTCCCCTCAGCCCCAACTCAGCCCCATGCAGATTACTGAACAGAGTGCGCGTGTGACCAGCATCCTTGTCGTCGTCATGCTGACATTCACCAAACACTAAGCACTGTATATTCGTGTACAGTTTAGCCCTCACAAATCGAAGTGGGCACCTTTGGTATCCCAGCCTATGAAGAGGAAGGCGGTGCTTTGAGGGGAAGCACCTTGCCCAGGTGCCAGCCAAGAAGCGGTCAGGCCAGGCCCTGTGATGACAGCTGCACATCCCCTTCACCGGGGTGTCCCTGGCAGAGCTGTAGCCTAGTGCTCTAAGGTCAGCCTGGCCAGGTGCCCCCTCCTGCACGTCAGCACACACAGTGCTGGACCGGCGAGGCGTTCAGCTCGTCCCCTGCCTCCTGGCAGGCACCACCCACACCCTCCGTGGCTGGAAGCTGCACTCGTTTCTCCTACTGTCGGGCGAGGCCAGGGCAGTTTCTTTCCAGGCTCTGTATCAACACAGCACAGCTCCTGTTTCCTCCCCGTGGGACTCACTTCATTCCCGATTGTGTTCGAATTTCCTTCTTTTGTGTAGGGATTCCCCGGTTTCCTGTCAAGCTGCAACTTTTCCTCGCGTCCATTGCTGCTCAAACATTCAGCCTGAGTAGCGTGAGCAGTTCCCTGCCCCCAGTGGGGCTGAGCCCTTGGGCCTCACGGAGTCTCCCCGAGGGACAGAAGCGCTGCCACAGGGCGTCCACAGGCTGACAGTGACGTCCCATCCTGATAACATGGCTTGGACCTACCGCAGTGATCCCGGGTAGGATCACTGGTTATTTTCCGACAAGAAATCACCTCAAACCTGCCAGTTGATTAAAAAGACTGGCAGGAATTCAGACAAAAAACTTCATTTGAGTTCTTTACACAGGCAAATTTTCAGAAGATTCATTTGTTAATTGATTTATCTGGAGTCCAGAATTCCCCTTTTCTGTAGAAACTTAGGTCCTCAGAAGCTTGTCCAATTTAACCTCCAATAACAGACCATTTTAGTGAAAAACCTCGTGAACAACGCAGTGTCAGCACTAGTAATTATGAAATTTTAAAAACATACCCCAGTGAAATTAAATACAAAACTCTTGCAAGTGTAGGGGCAATGAAAAGCTAAGTAGACTTTTACGGAGATATTAAGTGGGACTTCTCGGCATTTCTAAGAGCTTCCCAGGAGTCTGATATTATACTTAATGTCACTTAGAAAGTGAGGCTTTACTTTTTCTTGAGCCACTGAGCTGACAGCAGCCGTGGTGAGGTTCGCTGTCAGCCTTGTGTGTCTTTCAGTGGAAGCAGCAGCACAAAAGTCACGGTGCGCATTCAAAAAAACGAGTCACTTCGTTCTGTCCTCGCAACTGCTGCAAGAGAAGATGATCACTCCCGCTGTAGAGCTGCGGAAACGCGGTTCAGAGAGGATCACGTTACCTGTTAGTGCACTGGGGAGATCCGATCCAGGTTATGCCCTTCCTGGTACCCCACACTGCTTTGCGGAGAGAAGGAACAGGACAGAGGAGAAGGAGCCCCACATGCGTCCTCGCGGGGTGGGGGGGAAGAATTTCTCTTGAAGCCCCCAGACCAGAGTAGTGGCAGCTGCTGTTTCTTGCATGTGCATCACCTCCTGCTTCTCGTGTGCTGTTCCATCTAATCCTCACAATAAGCCCCCAAATTAAGGGCTTCTATCATCACCCTCATTCTGTATGTCAGGAAACCGAGGCACACGGGGGTTAAGCTATTTGTGCAGTCACATCGAGAGCGTGCAGGAGGAGCTGGGCCTGCACTCAGACCAGACTGTTCCCAGGCCAGCTGCTCACCAGTCCCTCGCACTGCACTGGTCCTGGGACAGCTTCAGATAGCGAGAGGCACCGAGTGACAAGCCGTGAGACAAGCACACGGGGTAATGGGGTGGTGGCTGGGAGCTGGAAAGGCCACTCTGGCATGATGACGCATCAGGACAAAAAGGAGGAACTTGTGTGAGGCCCTGGGAGTGGGGACAGCCTGGGCCAACAGGCATCACACGCGGTGAGGCCGTGGCATGACCAGGTCACTGGGCAGTCAGCAAGCTGAGCCGACCCCCGAGACTCAGCCTCCACCCCAGCTCGGGCCTTCTCCTCTCCAGCCGGCCTCTCCCACTCCAGAGCCGGTACTGAAGGATATGATGGACTTGACAAGATCTTGGGTGACATCTCCAACAAAGGTCCACTGGGGTGGAAAACGCAGAGACAGCCTTACCCAGAAGAGACGCAGAAGCCCATAAGGCTGGAAAGAGCTGGGCGAGTTTGAGGCTCTGCAAGACCAGAGAAACCGGGACAGTGAGGGAGACAGAGAGACAGGGAGAGAGGTGGGCAGGGCCACATGCGATCATTTCTCATCTCCCCAGAGTGTGCCGGGCGGCTGATGCCAGGAAGTAACAGGATGGCCTCTGAGTAATGTATTAGGAAGATCCCGGGCGCAGGGGGGTGAGCTGCTGGCTGCTCTGTGGTCCCTGTCCTTCCTGGCTGCGCCTCTCGGTGCCCTGCCGTCTTCACCACTCCCAGCATTTAGCTCCAGAAGGGCGCAGACAGGCCAGGGGTGAGGCTTTCCCTGGGCGTGAATCTAGCTGGATCAGAGCCCACGTGGGAACGCTGGGATCACTTCGCTGCCTTTCTTCCATAGTCACTCTTCTAAAAGAGCATCTTGGTAATGTGGAAAAACATCTATTCGTATCATAGTTTCCCAAGAATTGTTTGTGCATTCAATTGGATTTTGTTTCCACAGGTGAAAGCTGAATTGTGAGTTCTGTATTTCAAATTAGAGAAGAAAACAATGAATGGTAACCGCAAAATGAGAAAATGTTAAGAGTTAACTATGGCAGGAAAAGGAGGCTGCTCCTGGTGTAGTCTCCACCTGTTTTGATTTTAACACTGTCAGTGTTCAATTCCCTCATTAGGAAATTAGCCACTACGTGGTTTTTGGGACAATAACATGTCCCCAGACGTTTGCTTTCTAGGTGGAATCATTCCGCCTGCAAAATGTGTCCTCATGTCAACATACGTTCCAAACGGATGCTCACCAATCATGAAGATGAGGACGAAATGCCCAGTCAGGGGTCCCAATAGTCTCCTGAGAATTCCACGGGTGGCTCAATCCCTAAGGACCTCCTTGGCTCATAGCAGGTGTGCTTGTCACCGTATTTAAACACCGGCATTTTTTACTCAATGCTCAGGTTGCCCACAGTGATCGTAAGCTCTAAGAATGTTGAAAGCTGAGGACACAGGTCGAACTACGCCATAGGTATTTGTAGTTTCCACTGGGAAGACGTTTGTAATGAATTCATTCTAAGAAATTATGTCGTACAATTTCTTATACCCAGTTTCTCTTAACTCCATCTCCAGAAACAAAGGCAAGATTTTAGGGTGCTTTCTAAGATGTTTGGCTCTAGGCCCACACCAGCTCATTTAAAGCTCACAAAATCAAATGATTTTATTTTCAGTACCATCCCTTCCCGGATTTTACAGAAGGGGAAATGGAGGGACAGAGCCAGCCTGAGGCCACACAGCCGTTAAGCCAAAAATAGAAGACCTTGGATTTGAACCAGGCCGCTGACATCAGAGCCGGGATCCCGAACCACCTTCAGAATCCCAGACACTCCCCCGTCTGGCGTTGAGTCCAGACACTTCTTGAGCCTCCTGCCGCCTGATTAGAGCCCTTTGATGGTGCGGTGAGAGGTGCTGGGTGACCCACCTCTGTCCCCCAGCGTGGCCATAAAAGCTGCTGCTTTTCTCCTGGGACCAAGGGAGCCGCCTCCTCCTGCTGCAAACCAGGCTTGTCTTCCCCCAGCTCCCGAACACGCGTAAAACTCATCGTGTCCAGGGGAGGACGAGCCCCGCCGGGATAAGGGGGCCAGCACCGAAGGCTGTAACGCGTCTACTTACGGACTGCTCGGTCTCTGGACAGCTGGCATCAACTTAAAACAAACCAGAGGACGGTGCCAGCCTGCGGGGAGGCCAGATGGGCCCAAGCCTGGGACAGTCTGCCCTGTGGGCACCAGGAACAGCTCTTCCATGTCCAGGTCTAGTTCTTCATTCTTCAGGTGTCTGTCTGGAGAGCTTATCTGGGGGACACAGGGGGGCAGGGTGGTTCCAGCACATCGTGGCCAAATACCTTTTACCTGACAGATGATTCTCTAACTAGGAAGGTGAAACCTTGGCTAGAGTGTTGGGAAGGATGGCTGAAGGAGAAAGAAGAAGTGAGTAAAACGTCACCTGGATGACAGAAACGGCTCACACAGTCAAGGGGACCCTGACCCGACGCCAGCCCTGTCATATCTCTGGGCCATAGTTGAGCTGTGTGAGAAGACAAGGGTGTTACTAATTTACTTCTGCTCCTATGGGCACTGGGCATATTTATTCCAAGAAAGAAACTGCCCCACGGGCAAGGCTTCGACATGGGACACAAAGTCACGTCTCTACACTCGCATGCTAAGCCGCTGCTACCTCTGTTCATTTGTCGCCCCCAGTCCTTGCGACCACAGAATGTGAAATGAATTTATTTATATGCAGATGCTGAGGCACCAAACTACCCGGCAGCAGGAGGCCTGAGCTCCTACATGGTAGGGCCACAGAGAGGCGACCTTCACGCTCAGTGTCTGTGAGCTGCTTACTGTTGAGAATGAAACTTAGGAGTCGGCTCACACTGAGCAAGGCCAGAAATAAACTTCCTCCTGTTTTCACTTTGCTCTTACCAGCCACCTCCAACACTAAAAGAAAGCAAAAAAGGAACTTCATGATATCATGTTGCAGTGGTTAAACCTACCAGAAATCACAGAAATGCCTCAAGATAATTATTCGAGATTATAAATGTACAAATGTTAGTGTTCATTGTGTTAGGCAAGGTAATGGAAGTGTAAGAAAATTTCTGCATCTTTTCAAGATGCCTGACAAAGTATCTAGGTATAAAATATCATGATTCTGACTTTAAAATACTTCATCAAAAATAAAATATTTTTTAAATGATGAAATGTCAATAATTGTTAAACCAAGAATTATAGGTAATAATTACACTATTCTCTCTACTTTTCTGCATATCTAAAAAGTTCACAAGAAAAAGCAGTTGTTATTTGTCTTAAAAACAGATTTGGGGGACAAGTGTTGGTCTTTTTTTGTTTTTTTCTTCTCCTGATTACAAAATTTTATAGTTTATGGTAGAAATTTTAGGTTATACTGAAAAACCACAGAGAGGAGGGTTAAAGTCATCTGTGACATGGACACCCAGAGGTAACCCGAGGGTGACCAGAGTAGGCATGCGGATGCATTTCCTCCCCTCCCTGCACACTGCAAACCACTGAGCATCACAGGGAGGAACCTTGTGAACTTGCCAATGTTTGACCATCTTAACTAACACAACAGAAATTCATCCAACTCAACTCAATATGTACCAGAGTATCCCAAGCCACTAAACTGAATATTAGCATAACTTTAATGGCTGCAAAATACTAGTTAAATGTACTTTAATCTTCTACAAACATTTTACTATCTTGGAAATTATTGGTCATTTATATTACTCCTAAGTTTCTGCTACTATAAATAATGACGTGGTTACATTTTGGTGCATAAATATGCATCTGAATCTCAGATTGTTTCTTTAGGTGGGTTCCTGCAAGTCATGAACATTTTAAAGGCCCCTGACCTGTGTTGCCAAATTACTTTTCAAAGATTCTGTCCTCCCACCCACAGGTAACGGGATTGACTTCCGCTGCACCCACGCCCGCGCTGGGGGCCCTTTCTGACACATTCACTGATGCAGGCTAGGAGAAGGTGCATGCCCAGTGTGTCAGTCCACTCTTCTTTGATTCCAGGAACATTTTCAATATTTCCTTCTCTTTCTAATATTTCCTTTGTGCATTATTTGCCCATGTGTCTCTAGGGTTGTAATATTTGTTATCTTCCAGTATTAACATCTTTTTATTAAGCTTTTCCCTATGATTATAACCATAGTACATTGTCATTGCAGGAAATGTAAAAAGCATAAAAAATAAAAGTCACTCAGTCATTCCATTCCCCATTGCCCAGAATTAACTGCTTTAATTGTTCTGATACAGTCTCTTTGTGATATTTTGTTGCTTTGCTAAGCACACGTGCACAGTTGCAATGATGTGAGGAGTGAGAGCCCGGAATGGGTGCCCTCGCTGGTTCCCACTGTGCCCTCCTCCAAATCCCATTCCTGGGGGTCACATCCACTCCCCAGCCCGGTTCCACCTTACAGGACTCCAGGTGCTCACGAGCTCAGCCCTGTGTGTGGCCCCATCAGACTCTGGCCCTCCTGCCACTGACTTGCCTCTAGCAGGGCGGGTCACTGGGAGGCAGGGCTCCCGGAAACCCAGTGCTTCGCTGGGAAATTCTGCTGTCTTCTTGCCTCTCACAGTGTAAGTTTGAGCATCTGGTGAGTCTGTTTTTTAAACAATTTTTGTTAAAAAGTAAGAAAGCAAGGGCTCAGGGACTCCTAGTCAGTCAAGACCGGTAAGTTGAGGCTTCCTTCTCCAAGTCTTTGTTGTTGTCGTCATATTAATATATATATTTTCTAATTGTAAAATAAAATATTTCTAATGTAGAGAAATTGGAGAGAAGTAAGACAGTGAAGATCTCACATAATCACATCAGAGATAACTACTGTTAACATTTTGTTGTGCACCCACCTCTCAATTTTCACAAGATTATCACATTTTTTAGAATAAATTGGTGAAGAAATTGACATCTTTAAAAATATACAGGCACTAGTTTTAAAATAAAGAGGCTCAAACTGCCCCCTGGGCAACTTGCACCTGCAATGTGGTTAGGGGTTTGGCCAAGGAAAAGAGGTGGCACCTCCCTAACATGGGAGAAGAGGTTCTAAGTGTTCTGAGAATTTGTTTGGGGAATTTGTGTAAAGTCTGGTTTTTTTTGTTGTTGTTTTTAAGGAAAGCCATGACATAAAAATAATCACTAACTCTTAGATGATACTTACTGGGTGCCAAGTACTGTTCTAAGCATTTCACAGAGATTAGTCTGTTAATTCTCATACAGTTCATGAGTTCAGACCTAGCAATACGAGCTAAGACTGCTCCTATTCCATGTGATGAATAAGAAAACAGCAGACCTGAATAACTTTTCCAAAATCGCCTAGTTTGTAAGCAGAGATTTGAACTTGAGCAGTTCAGCCTTCTAAGTCCAAGTTCTGAATCACTATGCTAAACTGAAAACTCTGAGTGAGTGCCACCAGGAGAACCCTGATGAAAATGCCGTGGAAAATCTCCCTGGAGAAATGGAAACAAAGACTTGCCAGATTGGGCATGTGCCTGAGTTACTAATGCTTACTTCCAGTATTACTTTAGTTCCTGAACTCGTCTTCATCAAACAGTAAATTCTCCCACACACTTGGGTCTGTCTGGGGACCTTCTGTCCTATTTCCTTTGCCGGTGGCTGAGCCATCATAGTGCTACTTCTAGAACGCCACATCTCCTCAGTGCGCCGCAGTGCTGGTGGGTGTCCGGGCGGCGGGGGTCGGGGGGGACCTGGGTTACAGAGTGTGTCCAGCCTTTCCCATTGACTTTTCCAGATGAATTTTAAAATTATGTTCAAAGTTCCAAAAAAGGAATCCTAGGGAGAGTCTGAGTGGAGTCATATTAAAATTATACCATTCATTTTGGCAAGAACCAAATCTTATGTCCCCCAGCAAAGTTTTATGATCTTCTTGTATGACCTAACAGTTTTTGGTTTCAGTTATACCTTAGTTAGTTACAATTTTATAGCTCTTTATATTATATTTTAGGTGGTCATTTTTGTCACATAGGAAAACTAAATATATGTGTATACATGACTGTGTGTTTGTATATATGCATGCACACAAGTATACACATACACACATACATTTTTAATTTTTATTTACCACAATCCTGCTGCTCTTAGTTCTAATAGTGTTTTTTGGTTGCATCACAACTGTGACTA
This sequence comes from Varecia variegata, assembly GCA_028533085.1. Lineage (NCBI taxonomy): Eukaryota > Metazoa > Chordata > Mammalia > Primates > Lemuridae > Varecia > Varecia variegata. The sequence goes on from CM052439.1 coordinate 4,131,765, forward strand.
ATGATAATCTCAGTTTTTCTCCAGTAATTATATGTTACTGAATTGGCTAGAACTTTCAGAATAGTGTTGAATAATAGCAATGCTATTATTATGGCATAAAAAAAGAAAGAAAGTAAAAGAATAAAAGAGAAAATGATTAATTCGTCTCTGTATTTCCATGCATTAGGACTCTAAGCAATCATTTAAAATGATGATAAAAAATAATACTTAATGCAATGCTAATTTAGATATCACATACTTTTCAATAAGAAAAAATCTGGTTCCCAAATTTCATATTTTCACTATTTTTTAAAGGGGAAAAATGTAGACATATCGAGGTTCCAGGTGAACCTTCAGCATAGATTTGTTCAGGATGAGGTGCTGTTCTGACATCTCAAACATTGGAACAGTTTGGTTGCTCCGAGAGAGAATGTGGAAACAAAGAAGTGAGAATAGTCCCATGATGCTCTAAGACATTCCATGGGACCATTCCAGCCATAACCAATGACTAGAAGAGACTTGGGTGGAGGAGGTCAAGGGCCTGGCTCAGCCGGCAAAGCCTCGTCTTGAAGGTCAGTGCCTTGGAGGTCAGTGCCTTGAAGCGTTGATATTATCGCACCCATGTCTGACTTGCACGGGAAGCTTTCATATCCAACAAGTTTAAGTAGTGAGGAGAGAGGAGAGTCTTATTTGACTGTATCTTCTATGGCAAAAGCACTCTGGACCAGCCTTCCCGTAACCACATTGCTAGATTAACCAACACTCTGCATGCCTTCTGCAAAACAGGCTCAACGCGGCCCGTTGCTTGAGGCTAGTGGGTTTCTCTCTAATGAATCTTCCTACGACTGAGTTAGGTCAGCTTTCAAGCCTGTTATGTTACTTGTATTGGTGGTCATAATTATGTAATTTAAGTAAATACTACATGGATCTATGAAATATGAGTGCAAAAGGAAAGAGAGCTATTGTTTCTACGAAAACTAAGATGAATGCTCCGGAAAGAATAAGAATGAATCTCTTAAAAACATCTTTTTAGAAAACATGGAAAAGATACCAGTAAAAAGTTGGCAGTGGGGGGTGGAGATTGTACAAAACCTAGAAAGATTTTACCCACATATTGTTTTTTAAGTATCCTTAAGTTCTTGCTCCACATTAAAGAAATTGTATCTGAGAATTTGAGATGGCGCATTAAAGAGGTGGTTTGCGAGAAAGATGGTGCTGAACTCCAGTGAGGAGGCCTCGCTCAAAGGCAGAACTTGTTCTCACATCAGAAGAGGGCTTCTATTTCCAACAACTCTATTTGTGTCTTTTAAGTTCGAGTAAAATGTTCTACATATTTGTGATGTCTTAACAAACTTTTTGTTCACCATCGGCTATCCTCCTGAGTGCGTCAGACAGGAGGACTTCTCCGTCTTACGTTTACAGTAAGAAACTGGGCTGCCGTTCACTGCCTTACATACGCCCTCCTCTGCCAAGACAGGCTCTCTTGAGCTCGGGGCGCATCACGGCAGATGGCGTCTGCCACGAAGATGAGAGGTGCCGAGAGGTGCCAGGGGCGGCAGAAAAGGGCAGGTATCTCAGAGGTGCCAGAGCGCACCGCTGGCTAGCAGCTGTTTGGCTTTTGGTCTCAGACATTCCTCCCAAGAAAATAAGGGTGATTTCCCGCTTTCACACGTCCTAAAGAGCTGTTACTTAGGAATGCTGACCTCAGGATGGACTCAGAAGGGAATATTGTGAAATTCTGTTGCCGGGGAGAGGGGCTGATGCACAGCCCTGCAAAAGATACTAGGAAGGAGCTCGTCCTGCCCCGTCACGACTTACCCTGGAAGTTTCTCTTCTGCCATCAGGGAGGAAGTTGAAAAAACTGGTCACATTTGTCACCCTCGCTGGCGGCCCGGGAGGGCTTCTTTTCCAGGCAGCATCCCACCCAGAGTCGCTCTGAAAAGGTCAGGCAGCCCGAGCTCCGCAGTCATGCTTGGCGGTGCTCGTGCTGCTGGGCAGGGCCTGGATTAAAAGCCCAGTCGGGTTACAGTCTCTGCCCTTGCGGAGTTTACAGCATCAGCATCTGCAAAACACACAGATTCAAAACCATTAAATCACCACCCTGAAAACTCAGATAAACCCGCAACTAGATGACGAGCTATTTTCTGACACACCACCCCTGAGCCTGTGCGTCTGTTACTGTTTCTTTTCAGAAGAGAAAACCCCGCCAGCACCCCAGTGCTAAGTCTGTTCGTCCTCCCCGGAGTTCAAGGGTTGTTCAAGACTCCTCCGATAAAAGGGAAAATGTCTTGACAATCCTCAGGGCTCTCTCAGCTGCCAATGGAAATTTCAAAAATTTAAGCAATGACAGAGCAAGATGGATTCTTCAAAGAACTGTGAGTGGCAAAAATTTGCCCATGGAAAGTTTTACAAAGGCATACAAATTAAATTGTTCATCGATGCACTTTGCGTGATACATTTTCTCAATATAAATAATGACATGAAATAGAAACTCAGCAGTAAGTCATATGCACAAACTCAATCTTTATATTGTCAGTGTCTTCATTCATGGGCTATTGAAGTGGAGACACTAGCCAGAACTAGATTATCTAAAATGCCCACTACTGTGAACCTCTTTTGGGGAGATAATCAGGACATTTTTAAGTATCCCTTTTTATAATATCAATATTTTAGGCTGCTTACTGTGTCCACCTCCATTAATCATCACACATCAGAATCAGCTGATCAACACGACCTGCAGAAGGAGGAGACGTGCCAGGCTGAACAGCAGGGGCAGGGAGCCTTCTACTGACCTTCCTGACACCGTCTCCCTCCTTCCCTTTCTCTCTTTCTTCCTTTTTAAAGTTTTTGGTATCTCTTGCCTCGTATTTATTTTTATTAGCATCCCTTTCATTTTCCTTGTTTGCTCTCAAGGATGTCTCTGTAAAAGACAGAGGGCTCAGTGTGCCTTAGCAGGGTTCTTTAGCAGTGAATAAACCCCATCCTGACTGTGCAAAACCTGCAGGCTCTTGGTGCTTCACCACTGGAAATCTACTGACGCAATGGGGTCCTCAGACAACTTGGGGAAAATAGAAAATCAAACTAGATACAAATGCAGAAAGGTAAAAGGGAGAAGGAAGATGCTTAGGCAGAAGGCCAGAGTTTCATTGGATGAGCGATTTCAGAAGGAATTGCTGTGGTTTGGGTGTGTGTGTCCCTCCAAAATTCACGTTAAACATAGTCCCCAGTGCACTAGTATGAAGAGGTAAGCCTTTAGGATGTGATTAGGTCACGAGGGCTTTGCCCTCAGCATTGGGATTTGTGCCCGTCTAAAAGGGCTGTCTGGTCCCCGCCACGTGAGGACACATAGAAGGCGCCATCTATGCAGCAGAGATCTCTCACCAGACACCAAATCTGCTGGCACATTGATCTTAGAATTCCCAGCCTCCAGCACTACAATAAATAAATTTCTGTTGTTGATAAATTATTCATTCTGAGATGTTTTGTCATGGCAGCCCAGACGGACTAATGCAGAAAGCTTGAACCTGAGTCCCGTCGCTGCCTGTGCCCAGGTGGAGTCTTGACCGCCAAGGCTGGGCTGCTGCCCTGGGTCCCATCTGCTGCCAAAGAGAAGCCAGACAGGACCTCAGGAAACTTCCAGAGGTGTGGGGAGGACATACCACTCCCATTCCTCACCTTCTGATAAAGTAGCTTCTATTGAAACAGATCACAGATCCTGTGTGGTTCTTTGTGCTTTGTTTCACCACGGATCATAGCAGTTGAAAGACAGAAAATAGCACAGGGGTCACCTCGCCCAGCCTCCCTCTTTATATACCCCATGCTCCATACTCCCCCTTGCAAAGAAAGGGAATTAAAAATAGAATGGCAGACCATCTATTTACGGCTGAATTTTAATTCCTCTTCTACCCTTGCCAGCCCCTCTTCATGGTCCCGAGTTCGCAGGCACCAGAAACTGAACCACACTTGGGTAATTGTGGAGACAATCAGCCATGTGTTCCTTGTTCTAATGAGGCAAGTGGGTAATTGTTTCTGGCTAGAGCCACTGGGGATGCAACCAGCCGTCTGCAATCCTAATTTCTGGGTTCAATCCATGCTAGTGGAGAGCTCCTATCTGAAAACAGACTGGAGCGTTGCTCTTAGAATGGACAAACGTCCTACCCCCCTGCAAAAGTCATCTAGTTACACCAGACCTGAGAGTTATACTTCACCCCTCACCTCTTTCAGGTGATGACAAAGGTGTTCCTTACGGGTTCCTGCAGATGGCTTAGAGGGTGCACAGGACAAGGGACACACTGTCTTCCTGGTTCCTGGGGAGAGGACAAAGCCACAGCCATCCGCACACATCCACAGCCGTTTGGATGCCTGTCTGTGCCCGTGGCCCGAGAGTACGGAGTTGGCTGAGCTGGCGCTGAGCTCACCTCCGTCTCTCAGCCTCGGGACTGCAGGTGGCTCCCCTGGAAATCCTGATGAGCACCCTGAGATGGTGGCACCACCCGGCACACTGGTCAGGCCGGTTCTCACCAAGGCAAGAGCTCAGATTCGCCCTGGCTGTGCTGCACTCAGTTAAGACTGTTGTTGAATCAAACCTTTCCAAACCTCGAGAGCAGCCCTGAAACCCAAGGTGTAGATGGAATTTGTGTTCATGGATCTCCCCAAGCAGAGTCTGTAACTAGCGCGGATTTGGACAAGGCAGAGAGCTCAAGTGGAAGAAAGTCCGGTTACTGCGAGCACATTGGTACTTCCGGATAGATTTTGGTAAACGGCATATGTTTTGCATTGTTTTGTTTTGAAGGGCTTGAGGAAGCAAAAAGATACGATGCTCTTTGTTAACTAGATGGATTATTCAATCATGCACAAAAATAGGGAAAAGACTTGCTATGAGTAATTTCAAACAACTCAACTATAATAAAATATGGTTTTGGCGGATGATGACCCAGCAGTAGGTGTGCGTGTGCGTGCGTGTGCAGGTGCGTGTGTGTGCGTGCGTGTGTGTGTGTGTGGGTGGGGGGGAATGGGGGCTGCAGGTGTACAGAAAACTGCATTTGTCTGTGTGACGCTCTCGTGGCATCAGCTGGCTCTTTTTCCTCCTCTCCTACAGCTGTAGCCAACAAGTCACAGGGAAGCAGGAAAGAATTGCTCCCCGTGTTATTTTGAGTGATTAGTTGTTCAGCTCTACTGCTTTTTTCTAGTGTATTCATCCCCTAGAAATAGTGGATCTAAGACAAAAAGAGGACTGATGTGTTGGAGACACATATCGTGTACTGGGTGCATCAACTCACATCTCATTTAAGTCTCAAGGAGACCCTACATGCAGGCGTTCACATTCTCTTTTTAAAGATGTGGAATCCAATCAGAGAGGTTAAGTTGTTTGTCTGAGATCACACAGCCAGTATGTGGTAGATGCAGAATTGGAGTTGAGGCGATTGGTTACCAAACACAGAGCTCCGTCTCTTCTACAAGTGTAACTCAGATGTCAGAGGGACTTTCTAGTCTCCCGCCACCCTGCACATTCTCAGGGACTCCCTCCTTGTGGTGCCTTCTGTCCCAAATGCCCCTGAGTTTGTGTGAGCTGCTTCTGTTCCATCCTGAGGGACACAGGACGAAAAGGGCAGCCACTCCACCTGTCACATGAAGTGTCTACACCCCACGTTGGCCACTTGACTAGCAGAGGTTTAGAGGTGGGATTGCAAGCTACCTCTCTTTCCCCCTCTCTCCTTCCCCTTCGTCCCCTCTGCGCTCCAGGAACTGTGTGTCAGAGGTGAGGCCACCACACTGCATGACCTCCCTCCCGGCCACACTGGAGGTGGGGCCCTAGGGGCACGGGCGCAGGTCTTCCCGGCAGCGCAGGAGAGCTGTCAAAGCACTGTAGTACAGGAGCCCACTGTTTGGGGCTGGGCTCCTGCACGAGGCCCCGACAGAACAAACCAAAGCAGAAACACTCATGCTATAAAGTTCCACGTCTCGAAACTGAAACAAAGTTGTCTACCTGACCTGATTTCTCGAGAAATCGGGAGAGAGATGGGCCAGTTTTCCTCGGTGGTGGTGTGAAGAGAAAGTCCCATCTGCCTTAACTCTTACAAGGAAAGTGACCCGGCGGTAATCTGATGTTAACCACTCCACTTTTTTGTACCAAGCGGTTTCTTTGTTCCTGCTCAAGCTACCTTAAAAAAAAACCTGACTCTTCTGCCGGCATGGCATAGCGTCTTTCTATTTCATAGATGGGATACTGCATGACTTGTGAATTGCTAGTAAAAGCCTATTAGATCTTTAAACTAAATTTGTTGAAATTCTGTTTTGTGATAGAGTGAAAATCACCCTGTCTTTAAAGAAAGGCATCAAATGAGCTATTTTGTCCAAACTGCCAAAGCTGATCTCACCTACACCACCTGGGCCATCAGGCACTGGCCAGACTTGTCTTTCTGGAGACTGGTAGTTCCACCTGGAGGTGAAGGATTCTTCATTTCAAATAGAAAAGAGGATGCAAGATTTAAGACATACATATACGAAAAAATTATTTATTGTCCACCTGAAATTCAAACGTAACCGGATGCCATGTATTTTATGTTGTGTATTTAACTGGGTGCCATGCACTTTTTCCAGCAAGCCTAGAAGGAGGCATAAGAAAGGTAGTTTAATGTTATGGAGCTAGTTTTCATGAAGGATGTATTTAGAAACTCAGAACTTGATCAAGTTTCCAAAGTACAACTGTTTTGGGAAGATGATTTCTTAAATCCTTTGAATTCATTTTCCAGGCATTAACCACTCTAAAAGTATTGAAAATATTGGGTGAAAAGTGTTGCACTATTTGGAAACATTGCTACCAGTTTTTAAGTAATCCTGGGGAAAGTGCAGTTTGAAAACGCTATTAGCATCAATCAAAATGAGGAAAGAGCGTGACGCCCAGGAAATGCCCTGCAATGGCAAAGGGGAGAAGAAAAGGAAAAAAACAAATATAGGGCAAACCTTTGTGCCTTGCCGCCCTCTCCAGTTCTGGCATCCCTGCAGAAGAGGCTTTCCTGCCTCACGTGTGCAAGAGCCTCTCCTGGGAAGCGCGGAGCAGCTGCATCAGCTCATGATATGAAAAAATGGAAACGAACCAGCCCTGGGAATATAGACGTCACATAAATGTTTAATGTGGCTACATTAACTACATAAAGGGTGCTCGTGCTTTGTAGACAAAATAGTTAAAGTCTAATGCATGGCAGTAATCAGCAAATTATTAAATTGCACAAGTGCTTACACTCCTGCTTCCAATTTCCTAACGCCGTTACAGGTAAATGGGGCCGGCTGGCTGGGCACAGAGTGAGTTCACTCGCATTTCCCTTTCAGTTCCCAAAGCTAACGGTTTTCTCAATAGGTTTGTTAAAGTAATGCATGTTCATGTTAAAAAAAAAATTCACAAAAGCTAGCTTGGAAAATACTATCCATAATCCCCCCAACTCCAGCACTCACATACATTTCTATTCCTTTTTTTAATGCTATTTTTTGTAGTTCACATTATTGTGTTCTGCTTTTTTTTTTTTCTTTTTGAACATTATCAAGAACTCCTTTCTAACGTCATTTTAAATAGAAAGAGCATACTGGAAATAAAGTTAAAGGGGAGATTAGCAGAGAACTGTGTAAGGAAGGATCCTAAGTACTTGCTAGAAGAGCATCACAAATGCACCAGCTCCCTAGAGCTGAGACTACTTAATTTGCAGGATTCGTAATGTCCATACAATAAAACCTAACGAGCTCTTCAGAGGTGGGCCATATTTTTCAGATACTGATACCTGAGGGGAAATTTCTTCCATGGGTCCTTCTGGGGAGGATCCATTTATCCTGCAAACAAGCCAGGGTAGGAGAGCTATGAAAGACACTGGCAGGGTCAGGACACAGTACCCCAGAGGACGGCACGCCGGCATACTGAATGTTTTAAGCCAAAGAAATTTGAGGAGCAGTAGGTGCAGGCAGGACTTTCTGACCTTCCCCTGAAGCAGGTCACAAGTCCCCCACGTGAGAGGTGCCTTCCCTGTACCCAGACACAGGGAGCATCCTACCTCTGAACGCACAGGTCTCGCTACAATGTCCCCAGTGTACTTGACACCCTTTATCCTATCACACTCTTCTGTGACTCTTCATCAAGCTCGCGAAGAACACCCAGGCTTAACTGTTTCTTCAGGTCTTCTTCATTTCCTTATGAAGGCTCCATGTCATGTACAAGTTATATTGAATAAGTCTGTAGGGTTTGCTCTTGTTAACCTGTCTTTTCTTACAGGAATCCCAGCCAATGAACCTCAGATAGTTAGCAGGAGATATTTTTCCTCCCTATGACATTGTCACAGCACACTCCATTATCAGCTGCATAAGCTCTTAAAGGGGTGGCCCTTCCTACAGATTCCAAAACATAGAAGAAAATTGGCATCATTTTTCTTAGGTTTCTTTTCAAAATGCAGTATCATTTTCTACCTCTACTGTTGTGACTCTAGCTTCATTGCTTAAACAAATCAGATAGCCACAACCTCATATTTATGCACAAACCTGAATGCATAAATATTCATAATAGTATTCTTTATCATTGCAAACATACAAAACAAAAATCACCTAAGTGTTCAGCAGTAAGGGAACTGGCTAATTAAATTACCAAACACGCATCCAATCTTTTCAGTAAATGGAAAATTATTCAGCTGCCAAAAGCAAGCATTATGAAGAACATCTATTGATGTTAATTTAAAAGAAAAACTGGATCCCAAAGTTTATGTAAAAACTATCATTTAGTTTTACAAGCTCATGGAAAGGAACTAGAGCAAAATTTTTAAATAATGACAGCCAAGATGGTGGGGCAGTGGATACCTTTCCTCCTCTATTTTCTTAGATTTGGCGTTGTCTATGTTGCCTTCCTTGTTTTAAGTAATCCTGTTTATTTTTGTTGGTTTGTTGTTTTGTTTTGTTTTCTCTGGTTACCTGTTGGTTGTCTGGTCAAAGAGTGAAATTTCCAGGTCCCCTAAGAGCCACACACAGCAAGCATTCTACAAACAGGACTCAGATGTGAGAAGCTGATTTTGCCCGTTGCAAAGCTCTGTTTGTTCTTGAGCATGTTATTTAGGCTGGTTATTATTACTTAGAGAATTTGTTTGCATAGACCTCACTGTTGTAGCTCATAAACACAGGTTCTTGCTAATACTACATGGGAAAAGAACAAGCAGGAACAGGGTGGAATTGGCAATGAGCTCCAAGAGGGCAGGCGGCACCTGCCAGCACACGCCCCTCCATGGACTGACTCGAGGGGAGGCGCCCTTTCTAGTAGAGATCTTCTTTCTTTCCTACCTCTGCCACTTGGCTGCAAAGTATGTTGGCACCTCACAGTGGGGGGAGGGAGACTTGGAAGAAGCTGGGAAGGCAGAGGGTCATAGTGGGAGACACTTGATCTGGCTGTAGATTCCGGAGGGTTAAAGTCAGCCCTCCAAAGTGGGTCCTATTGAGCTTGACCCGGACTTGAATCGGCATTTCCCAGCAAGGGTGTTACTCCAGGCTCAGAGGCACCGTCCAGAGGTGGTGTTTCAGAGGTGGAAGCCCGATGGTCCTAGTGGTCCTCTGCAAGGTGGAACAGGAGGCCAGCCAGAGGTGAGAGAGGAACACAAGGCACCGTTCTGGAATCAGAGATCCACTCAGATGGGCCAGGATCCGGGTGCGGTGTTGGGAGGAAGTGCCTGGAGCAGACAGAGCAGGCCTGGGGCTTCAAGTTCCAGCCCCCCCACCCTGGCCCTGGCGGCGGGCAGGTTGTTCTCAGCTGCGGGCTTCCCCTCCCCTGCAAGAAGCCTACACAGTGCTCCACTAGCAGGTGGCAGGGAACCTCCCTCCCATCCCACTGATGGCGGCCTTGGGGAGGTGACTTTCTTAGGCCAATGAAACCTGAGCAGAAGTAAGACAGCGTGCCAGTTCCCAGCTGAAAGGTTCAGGGCCATTGCCAGGTTTCTTTGTTTTTGTTTAGTTTTAGCTTTCTTATCTCTCTCCTCTGCCATGAAAGCACCGGGCCCCAAGTCAGCTGCCCCTGAATCTCGCTGTGGGACTGTGGGGCGGAGGCACAGCCTCCCCTCCGCCACCTGTAACGTGGGCAGGAAATAAGCCTCTGTGGTTAAAAAAGACTGATTTGGGAGGTTGTCCTGTTGCCTCGGGCTTACCTTAAAAATGTGATCCCTTTGAGCCAGTTCCCTAATCTGTGCGGAAGCATTTAATGGGCTGTTTCATGTGGCTCTTTCATAAGCGCGCTGCGGGGCTGGGAACACGCCGGCCCCACCCCTGGCCCCGGCCCTGGCCCCGGCCCTGGGGATTGAACAGAGGGTCCGCAGGGGTTTCACCCACTTCTCTTCTGTTTTCCCTAAATTGTAATTTCTTTTCCTCCTTGAAAAAATATTGATCTAGAAATGAAACTGTTGCGACACACGCATTTTTTGTCGTTTTGGAGAAACCCAGCGTTCCTGAGGGAAAAGGCACTCACTGTGGTGGAAATTACCTCTCCTTGCTAGCCCGAGCACGAGCACGACCTCTCTCCGGCGAGATTGCACAATCCTTCCAGGCCTTCCAAGCTGAGATTTATTTTTCACAAATAGCTGAGCTAGAAAAACCTGCTCAGGTCCCTTGGAGCTGCTTCTGCAAGGGGCACCTGCAGCTCTGTTTGCTTATGTAGGGAAAAAGCTGCCCCACAGAATCTCACATTTCTGCTTCCACAGTCTTGGGTTCAATTGTCTCCCCCGTCCAGCCCCTTATCTGCCCCTGAGCCTGCACCACCTCTTGCCCCAGATGTGCAATTGCTTTAGGGCTGGTCTCTCCCCAGCCCCAGTTCTCCTACAGCTGCTGCAACATTCTTCTTCCTGCAGCCCAGCCCTGCCAGTCTCCCCTGGGCAGAAATCTCTGCTCATCCCTGTCTGTCGTCCTCATCATCTTGTTCTCTGGGTCTCAGCTTCAACTTTAACACCCACCTGCCCGTGCAGGAGCCCTGCCGCCTGTTAGGAGCCAGGCATTCTCCTGCATTACGGTCTCCACTAAGCCCTTCCTTCCATCCTTCCTTCCCTCCCTTCCTTCCGTCCCTCCTCCTCTTCTTTTCTTTTCTTTGCCTTCCTGCCTTCCTGCCTTCCTGCGTTCCTTCCTTTTCTTGCTCTGTTGTCCAGGCTAGAATGCCTTGGCGTCAGCCTAGCTCACAGCAACCTCAAACTCCCGAACTCAAGCGATCCTCCTGCCTCAGCCTCCCAACTAGCTGGGATTATAGGCGAGTGCCACCACGCCCGGCTAATTTTTTCTATTTTTAGTAGAGTTGGGGTCTTGCTCTTGCTCAGGCTGTTCTGGGACTCCTGACCTCGAGAGATCCTCCAGCCGCAGCCTCCCAGAGTGTTAGGATTACAGGCGTGAACTAAACCTTTTCTAATTTCTAATTGGAAGTAATTTCTCTCACCTCTGAAAGCTAGTACTTAAACTTTATTTTGGTAAATTCTACAATAATTTATAATTACAGTGGAAATATTGGAAATTAAAGAAAATTATGGAGAAAACAATGAAACAGACACATAACCACACCTCAGGAGATAATCAACGCCAGCATTTGGTGTATTTTTCCCCGTGATTGGGTTGGCACAAGAGTGAGAAGAGCTCAGGGAGTGGGCTGTGCACATTGGGATAGTGGGAAATTGGACATTTACAGCTGTCAGAATTGAAAGATGCCGTATTCTCTGGTCCAGCAATTGTGCTCCTCAGAATTTATCCTGTGGAATTAATAGCATAAATATGCAAAGATATTGGTTTGAGAAAGCTCATTGCATCATTGTTTTTAATAGCAAAACAACAACAAATTGGAAACAACCCAAAGGCCCATCAGTTGGGAATTAGATAAATCAATTAGGAAACATCCGTTTAGTGCAATACTGTGATGCCATTCACAAGAAAGTAAATTGCAGATCAGCACACACAGTGTGGTCCAGTTTGTGGCACTGTTTTATTTTCAGATGTGTCTATTATTTTTATATATCTAAAGCCAGTTCTAACGTCCTTTGCCAAGATTATTTCCACACAAAAAAAGATTTCATGTGCATGGAAAATTTTCTGGCATGAGGTTAATGGTGGTTACCTCAGAGGAATAAAATTAGGAGACGTTCTGTCTCTGATTTGTGCATTCCTGAATGTTACAATAGTAAAATACAGTCAGCCCTCTGTATCCGTAGGTTCCATATCCGTGGAGTCAACCATCGGCAGGTCGAAAATATTAAGAAAAGAAACGATTGTGTCTGCACGGAACATGGACAGACTTTTTCTTGTCATTGTTCCCTAAACAATGCAGTGTAACAACTGTTTACATTGGAGTAGGTGCTACAGGTAACCTAGAGATGGCCTAAAGCGCACGGGAGATGTGCACAGGCCATATGCAGACACTGCGCCATTTTATAGCAGGGACGTCAGTGCCCACAGATGTGGGTACCCAAGGCAGTCCCAAAGCCAGTCCCTGGAGGATATGAGGGACAGCTGTACTATAGTCCCATGCTGGAACAACAACAGCAAAAACTCGTGACTGTTACTGTTTCAGTGCGATAATTTGCAGCTTCTCTAAAGGGTTTATTGAAAAAATAAAGGTCTCTTAGAAAATAAACCATATATTTAAAGTTGCACACAGAAATGGGGTTAATGCAATAAAAATCAGTGAAATCCAAAGTAATATTATGTGAATACTTGTTTGGTTCAGTTCTAGGAAAGCTGCGAACCTTAAGTTCTTACTTGTCTTTGCAACAGGGGCCTCACTCCCCCCAGGGCCAAGGAGGTGACCTCCAGTGTGAAAAGATCGATGACGGTGACATCCTCCCTTCCCAAAGCTGTGTGGCCTATTCTCTGTGCTGTGGGGGTGCCCCTCCCTGCTCATCCTGTATCCCCGCTGCCACACGGGGGCACGGTCCTGTGACACACAGGCTCTACTTGCCTGAAGCGAGACTGTCTAGTCCAGGCCCTCTTCACACACGGACAAGAGTTTGCATGAAAATGCCCCAAAGGTAAATAAGCGCAGACGGTGCCCCGGTTCCCGGGGTCACCCACACCCCAAGTGGCCAGGGGACAGTGGTGTGGACCTTCTCACCCACACCCCAAGTGGCCAGGGGACAGTGGTGTGCACCTTCTCAAAAGCCCGGCCTTATCGATAATGCCAGCACATTCTCAGTGTGGCGGTGATCTGCAGTTGCTCAAATGTCAGCTTTTCAGCAAAAAAGACTTCAAAGAAGAGAGCTGTCACCAGCTGTTAGGTCAGGGAGGCCAGCCCTCTCTAAGCACCTTTCTGCTTTGCCTTAGATTGGGGGGGCGGTTTGCTCAGCAAGGGTGGAGTTCTCAGCTCCACCCCTATGGCTGGCAGGGGTGGGAGGGACGGAGTTTAGAAGTCACAGAGCGCTGTATCTTTCTTGTGAAAGGAAAAGCCACTTTCAGGTTGAGACATAGTTTACAAATAGTTTTCCACTGTGCAGAAAACCTGGATTCTATGCCACTTAAGGTGTTTGTCCGTGAAACAGTTTCTCACCCAGGACCTCATAGTTTAAACCTGCTCAAGTTTTCTGCAGTGCTTCCTAGTAAACAAACGTAATTTCCCATACGACTCTGTGAGCGTTCACACTCCTTCTTTCTTAGTCCGTCTGCTTTTCTGAGTTGCACCCCCACCTCTCGGGCCCAAGCATTCCCCGTAGAGATCTTTCCAGATACTGTGGCCTGGAGTGCCTGCTTGTGCAGTTTCTAAAGCTTGCTAAAAGCCTAAGCAAAAGTGAAGATGAGTAGCAAACATTTCCTGAGGCTTTTCTACAAAATTAATGGCAATTTCTCCAGGGAGCTGCTGAGATTCCCTTTCAAGTCTCTTAGTGGCTGGGCATTGGCAAATGCTAAGCAGGGCTCAGGCCCAGCCCTTTGAAGTTTCCCACCCCACAGGTCGGAAAGGCTGTGATTTAGGATGGTCAGCAGGGGGGAAGGCAGTAAACCGTCCTCCCATCAAACAAATCAAGACAGCTGGGCCAGACTGAGCGGCATGGTGGCTTTTGCACCTGGTCCCAGGGGGCAGAATGGAAGTGCTGCAGGGTGGCTATTATGCCAGGATGAGAAGACAATTCTTTACAGAAGGATCAAAGCAATCATTTTTGTTTAAAGCTGCTCTGGAGGAAAATAGCTTTTCTTCCTTGGGGTTCTGGGAAGGGAGTAGGGGAAGAAGCTGCATCCACTTCAACATTCAGTTATTTCTACTGGCACTCCCTTGTGTAAGCACAGACCCGGTCCCTACACTGCAGCTCTTTGTGACCTGCCTCTGTGCTTCTCGCCACAGAGCAGGCGACAGGCACTGGGCCGGATGCTGAAGTTCATCTCTCTGCCCCTCTGGAGCAAGAACATGTTGCTCAAAGGTGCCATTTTCCCAGAGGCTTTCTAGAATCTCAATGAAAACTGACCTAAAATATTTCTGATCCTGGAATCCTTTCCTGGATGTCAGCTGTGTAAATTGTGAGGTCAGTAGCCAAGAGAGGGGCTGAGACGTTGATCCAGAGAGAATAAGTCACTGCAGTGTTGGCTTTAGTGCCTGGGATGAAGACTCTACTGCAGCATTTCCCAGCAGAGCTTCCGGGAGTGCTACACGCACCCAGGTGGACATACGACGCCCGCACTCACATATACACACACACACACACACACACACACACATGCACGCACCCCTGCACACCCGACATCCCATGTACACATGCACAAACACACACACACCTCCACACGCTCCCAAACACCCACACCACCCATCCCCCACACATAGAGGTTCCTCTGCTCAAGCAAGTTTGGAAAACCTGCAAACCAAATATAACTCCATTGTGCCATTGACAGTTCACGATAAGATCTCCGAATAGTCCTGTCGTAAAGAAACCTGCGTGATTTGCTCCCCGAGTGTGGCCTGAGGCTGAAGGCCCCTTCCCACGCAAGCCTCTGTGGTTTTAGGGAGATGCGTGCAGGGACTGGTACGATAGATAGTGAAATACAGCTCCCTGCCCTCTCAGACCTGACTTTTGTCTTCAGCCTTTGGAACTTATACCATTCTTTGGCATCAAAGGGCCTTTGGCCCCTTCCCTTCCAATCTGGCCTGTGTTTAGACAAAGCCCCAGGAGTGTGGCCTCACCCTATCCGAGACCCCCTTGGCCACGGCCTGATCCCAAGTCTGGCCAGTTGTGCTGGGGTCAGGGGGCAGCGTCTCTGTTATTGCAGGGGGGCCGCTGCAACTTTGATAGAACCAACGTTGCTCAGCCTGGAGGTGGCACAGTCACCCCCCGGGCCCCCTCACTGGAGGGAGAGCTCAGGGAGAAATTCCATCTGCTGCTTCTTTTGAAGCCCACTCCTGACCCAGCGGGACTGGATGCACAATGATCATGCCGGATGGCCCAGGTGTGGGGCTGGGGGCCGCTGGTGTCTCGGGCAGTAATGGGAAGTGACGTCCTTGCTCCTGGGCCTGTTCCTACGGTGCTGGAAAGAGGGCCTCATCCGTGCCACCTTCAGAGGGCGAGACCAGGATGTAGAACACCAACTGTTCAGCAATCGATGGTGGCCTTCAATTTGAAAGTAATTGTTATTGGGAATCCTCTTTGATATGGGAAGAAAAAGTTAAAATAGAGATGGAGTTTTTAAAACAGTCAGTCTGGGTGGGTGGGATGGCTCACACCTGTAATTCCAGCACTCTGGGAGACCGAGGCAGGAGGATCACTTGAGGCCAGGAGTTTGAGGCTGCAGTGAGCTATGATGATGCCACTGCACTCCAGCCTGGGCGACAGAGCAAGACCATGTCTTAAAAAAAAGTCAATCTAACTTGGCTTTCAAAGACCTACGCACGGGAAGACAGCGCTCCCAGGGCACCTGCCTTGTGCTCTAGACGCCAGGTACTGGGCTCCTTTCTGAAGTCCTCGTCCTTGTTCTTGGGTGGGAGCCACAGTTCACGCATAAACAAAAAGGATCCTTTGTCTCAGCAGCCCTGCTAGAGAGCAGAAAATCCAGCCTCGCTCAGCACTGGGAACAGACTCCAGGTTGGGTTACCTGACGCGGCAGCTCTGCAGGCATCCGCCGGTCCTGATGTGATCCCGCC
>CM052439.1:4148336-4195196 GCA_028533085.1 Varecia variegata
TCATATTTACATAGAGATTGCACCATAAACTTACTCACAATTATAAATAACTTCAAGTGATCAACATGATGCTATGATATAATTTTTAATCCATTACTCATGAGGGAAATGGTGGGATTTTCTGTGAGATGTGGGTAAGGATAGTGTGTTTTTAAAAGTGTTTTGTAGACCTGAGATTGTGGTTAGGCAAGGCAAGGGGTTATACAATACAATGTTTGGGAAACCCTGGGTTAAACTGAGTGAAACGCATTTCTTTGTCGTAAGCCTTCTCTTTGTTCGCTGCGAATCTGTGGACTTGTCTACTGGCCCCCTTTGTCAAAGGTCATCTTTAAAAATTAGTGTCTCCTGGACAGATTCTAGGAAACGCCGAGTTATGTGACTCCATAGTTCCTACAGCCAACAGCCTCGTGAAAGGGAGACACAAATGCCACTCAGGGTTTGTGCAGCAGGATGGGAGATGCTGTCCAAACTCTGCAAGCAGCTGGTACACGTAATAAAACACTAAAAGTTAAAAACTTATACATACCACTCACAAAATACTCCCCTATTCAGAAAACACATAATGGAGAAAAGAAAGTTGCTATTATATGTCTTCAAGAATCAAAATAAAAACCAATCTGACTTGTATTTGTAGTATACAAATTACAGAAAGAAGTTGTACTACCACAGGGGGAAAAAGCCGCCTTTTCAGTAAATAGCAAATCTCATTAAAGGAGAAAATTAACACCGTGACCTTCCAAATTCTACTGTATTGTACTCAAAGAAATCAGACCTAGTAACACAGAGAGGGTCCCTCCTCAGAACAGGGAAAACAGCACTTCACCCCCCAGGACAGGAGCTTTGGGGGAGTCCAGGGAGGCCAGGGGGAGGCTGGGGAGGAGGCCAAGATGGGAGTAAACAGGAACATCTTATGTTCTCTTTCTTTTTTTCTTTCTTTCTTTACTATGTTTTTCCTCTTTATAGGCAATGATTTAGAAAACTCAGAATCCTGGTCAATGAAAGTTGAAAACAAGGGATCATTACATGACAAATTTAGTAAATGCAATCATGAGAAGACAGCTTTATTGAAGGCAGAATTACTGCAGGTTTAATTTAGAGGAGAATTTAGGTTGAATTTAGAGAAAAAAAAGTGCAGGCCTCATTTTTCCAGGAAATGAGAGTATTAGTTCCAGCTTGAAATAGGCAGATGACTTCATTTTGCAGAGCCCCTATTCTCTTCTCTAATAGCGTAACGTTGACGCATAGCAGTAATTCAACAACTGGTATGCCTTAAATATGAAATATTTTACTGTATGCTAGAAAGGCTATTTCCTTTAAAACATACTTAATATCAATCTCAAAGCAATGATTAGAACCATACTCAAAGTTGAAATGCTCTAGAAAGATTCATTTAAGGTAAGGCCAGAAGAAAATGACCTTTGTCACCACTCCTCTTTAACATTGTTCTAGAAATTATAGCCAATGCAATAAGACATGTAAGAAAAATTAAAAAAGGAGAAAATGCTTATTGTCAGGAGACTTTATAATTGTCTACTTAGAAATCCCAGGATTACTAAAATTAGAATTAAAACTGAAAAAAGAACTCAGTAATTTGTGAGATGTAACCAAATAAATGTGAACAAATATTTAACCTCGTTATTAATGGCAATACCTGGCAGAAGAAAGATCCACTGTATGCATGTGTGTATATATGTGTGTATGTATATGCCATCATGTGTATGTATATAGGTACACACACACACACACATATATATAAAATATATTTATAGAAATAAACTTAGCAAAAAATCTAGGAACCCATTCAAGGAAAAAAAAACAGACAAATAAGAAAATAATAAAAGACACTTAAATATAAACAACTGGAGAGGCTTGGAGAAACTTGTAATGCTTCTGAATGGCAAAACTCATCATGATTGGAAATGCCATTTTTATCCCCAATTAACTATAGGTTCAAAAAAAGTCCAATAACTTTCTAATGGACTTTTTTCTATATTGATAAGGTGATTCTAAAGATAATCTAAAAAATTAAATGGGTGGAAAAGATAATAATTTATTTTAAAAATGAGTAATGATGAAGCCCTTAAAACATATTATAAACTTAAAGTAATTAAAGTACAATGTACCTAAATAAAAGTGACTGCTCACTCACAGACCAAAAAATATATAGGAGCTTAAAATGAGATCAGTGACAACATGAAATAGTTATCACTATATAATCCTGTGAAAAGGATTATTTAATAAATAGCACTGAGAGCATGTTTAGCTACTTAAAAAAAAAAACAAACCTTATCTGATATAGTCTAAAATAAACTTTCATTAGAGTAACAAGTTAAAGAGTTTAAAATATAAAAACTGTAATATTTTCTTTACCTCCAGTTAGGAGAAACTTTCTAGGCATGAAGACAATGCAAGGATTTACAAATATAATAATAAATACTTTTAGAATCAGAAAAAGTTAAATGTATAACTTAAAAAATGAGAATGCCACAAATAAAAACTTGTATGTTGAAACTAATGTTATTTTCAGAATCAAACTCATAGTCTTAAATTCTTTTATTGTTAATTAAGAAAAAATTAAAGACACTAAGCATTCAGAAAACAATGTTAGAGAAGAATTCAAGAAAAAAATATGGGAAAATAGTAGAAAGGAAATAATGAAGGAAAATGCAAATATTAATAAATTTAGGAAAGCTTTTGACAAATAAATCTTTGAGAAGCAATTAACAAAATAGACACTAGACTATACATTCATGACGAGGGCAGTAGTCTTTCCGTTTTATTCACTGGTGCACCCTCAACACCAACAACACTGCCTAGAATTTAGTAGGTCATCAGTAATTGCTTTCTGAAGCAATCAAGATATTAATAGATATGTAATGTGAAAAAATAATAAAAAGATAAAACACTACAATTACACAAAATCAAGAAGGAAAAAATGTAGAGATAACATGACAGGGAGGATAAAATTAAAATATTTCTTCAAATTTAAAAACCTTTAGGGGATGGAAAATAACATTTATCAAAATGAGGTTCACAAGGAAAAAAGTCCATAAACTAACACCCATGGGAAACTCCGTAAGACTCTAAGGCCAGGCAGTTCAACTTGTGACTATTATTTTAAAATTTAAAAAGCCTGCAGTATTCATTCAATGTAAAGTGTTGTGAAGCACATCTTTACAAAGCGTGTGGGAGGCAGGGGGAAAGGGAGGACAAGTCATGCTGTCAGTGTGATGAAGACTGTGTTTGTGATATTATAAACCGTAGCTATCTCATACCCAGTGCTTAAAATGTTTTAACTACTACAAAATTAAAAGCTTTTTTTATGTGCAAGAAATGTCATAAAGAGTGGTGAGTGAAGTAACAAACTCAGAAAAATATTGGCCATGCCAACAGACAATTAGAGAAAAGGAGCAACAGTGTGGCAGCAGCCGAGGTCTTTGTGCCTTCCTGACCCGGGCCGAGTGCTTTCTGTCCATCATCTCACTGAGAGAACACGCACGGCAAAGGAGGAGATGACAATGACAATGCACTATAAACACACAAACATATACATATACATATACATGTATACACACACTTAATGTCAACATCACTAGAGATTTAAGGAACATTAACTTAAACAAGACCAGACTTACAAACATGCAAATAAAAGATAATACTCACTGGTGACCAGAATGGCGGGAAATACTTGTCACATCCAATGCTAGTTGGAGTTCAATTTGAACAACTTTTGTGGGAGTAATTTGGCAATATGCATCATGGGCTTTTGAATGTTTGCATCCTTTGACCCCAAGATTCCACTTTTGGGAATGATGCTTTTCATCCAGCAACGCTACCTCTTGGCACAATGACAGACGTGCCCAGAGATGTTCGTCATAGGATTGATTATACTCTCAAGCAGGAGACCACAACTCACACTTTGTTGATATAAACATTTCAAAGTATTTTCACTCGCACTTTTTCATTTAATTCTCACAAAATCTCTGGGTGATAACTTTGTTATCCCACTTCAAAGCTTCAAAGGAAATAAATAAGAAGCACAGGAAAGTGAAGGAACTTCCTCGAAATCCAAGGGCTAATGGGCGCTGGAACTCACACTGTGCCTGGGTCTTCCGACATCTGGTCCAGTGTTCTCTGTACTAAGCCGCATGACTCCTACCATGTGCTGATGGTGGAGGTGACCTTGGAAATTCTCTGGTTCCGGTAAACCGCTCAGCTGGATGAGTGACTTAGCTCAGAGGAAGTCAGTCAGCTTGGTGAGCAGATGGCTGAACGTGGCTGAGCTTCCGGTACAACATTCTTGCGATGGCACCTAGTGTTTCTCTAACTCTCAGGACGAAGTAGAGAGTTATTCCACGTGGTGCCTGGGCTGTCAGGAAAAGATTTGGAGAAGCCAAGAGGCAGCTGAGCTACCCCAGAGGACAGTGTCTGCCTATGCTCCGCTTCCTCGATGCTCCTCTCCCCACGTTTTTCTTCTTTGCACCCACTGGGGCAGTTGCAGCCTCATCTTTGCAGCAGTGAATAATATTTGGAACAGATTGGGAAGGAATGGTCTTCAGGGAATGTAAGGTCAGGATTTACAGTTTTCTTATACCGGTGGGTCTTAAACTTTATTGTGAGCGAGGCTTGTTACAAATGCAGATTCCCGGGGTTCCGTCAGTAATGGCTCCGACTCAGTGGCTTTCGAGTGAGGCACTTTAACAGTCGGGCTGGATCAATCAGATGCAAAAAGTTTAAGCAGCACTATTATTACTTCTTGACTTGTAATCACCTCTCCTGCGCCTGATGGGAATTCCAGTCCAACCACGGGACCATCCTTCCTCTGTCATTGATACATTTGAAAGCATTGTTCATGCTTGTCTTTTTCCAAGGCCAGGTAGCAGCCAATTCCAGACTTGGCCTATTTATTGAGGCTGCCTCGAGTCCCCATAATAGCTGACTACTTCAACATTCCTTTCCTCCTGTTGGTGTTTGGAGAAGCAATTAATTATTTTATATTCCCACATTGGCCATTAGCTCATGCCACAGGCAATTCATTTATTCAACAAATGTTGAATGGCAGCTCCCAGGTGGTGCAGAAACTATATTAAAAGGCTCAAAAAGACTTTCTTTGCAGGAGACTAAGATGGATGTGTCTCCCGGCCAGCAGCGCACCACGCACCTGTCCTCTGGTTGTCATGGCCAGCTTCACGGGGGTGTGATCAGTGTAGTCCCACAGGTCCCTGGGCATAGAAGAGCCCTGCATGTGGTTTAATGTCACCTTCCTGAAATTCTTAATACTTTTTGGACAAGGAACCCTGCATTTTTGCTTTCTACTAGCTCCTGAAAATTATGTAGCTAGTCGTGCTGGTGTGGTCAGAAGGTCTCATGTCGGACATACGAGAAGAGAAATTAGCACCTGGGGCCCCGGATGTGGCTCTGGTGGTTGTTGGTGTGGCCCTGGGACTGCGTAGCCTGCAGTTGACGTATATGGGTTTTATCTCTGCTGTACAGTACAATTCTGGTGGAATGTAATAATTCTTCTCTTATTTTAGTGATAAAGAGTCCAAAGTCACTACTTCTATTTTAGGCAATCATAATTGAAGAAAGACTAGGTAGATTCTTAGAACAGAAAGAGCTCATGAGTGGCTGGAGACAGGTCAGTGGCTGCCTCTTCCACTATGCACTGCCTCTGTCTCTGTCATTTTAGCCTGGAGACAGAAGATTCATAGAGACAAAAGGTTCAGAAATGTCATAGATTAACTAGCAAACCAGTGCTTGCATATGAGACATAGATGTGGCTTTGTCACGTACAAGCGTGGTTGTATGCTCTGATCACTTGGTTGTCAGGTGGAGCAACCCACTCAGGGCAGCTTCAGCAAACCGCAAGGGCTCCTCCAGAATTCAATGGCAGGACAGACAGCCCAGCGCCGGGAGGTGACAGAATCTAGATTTAGGAAGTAATCAGGGACAAGAGGCTGTTCTCTCCAGCTCTGTCTGGGGAGCCACCTGCTCCCTCTTCCCCATTTTGCTGTGTGCCCATCTTCCTTGTTATCTTTCTCCATGAGGAATAGATTTTTTTGTCCCCCTTGTACACAGCAGAAATGTGACCACCCAGGCACAACTTTTCATGACTTGGTGGTTTAAATGCCCTGCAGTGATTACTCAGAACCTCAAGGGACAAATTCTAAATTCCCAGGAGAGGAAATCAGACTGGGGCTTTGACCAGGAGTTGCTGTCTGCTCCTAGCCATGGTGCTGGGTGGGTCACACCGACCTTGTGACCCACTTGGGAGAACCCCCTGGGGCAGGCTCTGTGCGAGGGAGGTGGGATAGAAGCTCATCCAACGGAGTCACTTGCTATCTAGGGTCCCGAAGGAAAGGTGTGTTCATTATGAAGCTCTGGATGGAACTTGGGAGGGTGGCTATGGGTGGAGCCTGCTGCTAGATGAAATGTATAATTGATGATCTAGTTCACACGTGTTCATTTAGAGTGTGCATGCAAATAAAGAAACTAAGTAACTAAAAGGTAACATGGACCAATCATGCTATGCCATGAACCAAGGATTATGATTAACCTGAAGTTACTCACCACAGAGATATCAAAATAGAAACAAACCAAACAATAAAATAAGAGGGTTGGATTTTGAGTTCGTGGAGAAAGAAAAGGGAAGTCAAGTTTAGGAACCCCTGTGTCCCAGATTTCCTTCATGTAGGTACCACTTACTGAGTACCGCATGGCACACGCTAGCTCATGTTGAACTCAAAACAATCTTAGAATTTAATACTGTATGTTATATCCATTTTATAAATAAGAAAACTGACTCAGAAAGACTAACGTGCTCCAAATCAGGAAAGATCTAGACTCTAAATCTATGTTTTTTAATGCCAAATATTAACTGGAAATACATCCTTCAAAGTGAAAAGCAGGAGGAATTTGCTAATATACCGTCAGTAGCTGTATGGGTTGAAATGTGTCCCCTCAAAAGATTTGTTGAAATCCTAACCCCCAGCACCTGTGAATTTGCCCTTATTGGGAAATTGGGTCTTGACCTCATTGGGTTAAGATGAAGTCATTAGCGTGGGCTCGAATCCAATATGACTGGTGTCCCATAGGAAAACGAGAAGAGACACAGGGACGTGCACAGAGGGGAGATGACATGAAGACACACAGGGAGAAGCCGTGTGACGACGGAGGCCAAGGTTGGAATTGCGCAGTTGCAAACCAGGGCACGGGGAGGATGCCAGCAGCCCCCAGCAGCTGACGAGGCACAGAGGTGTCCTCCCCAGACCCACCAGGGAGAGCACGGCCTGCCAACACCTTGGTTTTGGATTTGCAGGCTCCATAACTGAGAGGCAATAAATTTCTGTGATTTTAAGGTACCTGGAGTGGGGTGCTTTGTTACGGCGGGAGGAAGGGGAGCAGGTGGAGAGGCACCGGCGGTGGCGGATGGGGAAGAGAGAGGGCAAGACTCACTCGCTAGGGGAAACACTTTCCAGGAACGAACGCTCTCCCTGCTCTGACACCCAGGAGACCTGATGTAGAAACAGGCGAATGAGGGACACAGAGGAAGTGTCCCCAGAGAGCCGCACTCCTGGGGCAGGGGTGGTGGTGTCGGGCAGGCCCTGAGAGTCCTGCAGACTCCGTGTCTCAGTCATCTGGGAGACCACGTGGTCACGGGGCCTGACAAGACGCTGACAGTCGGTGAGGCATCCCAAGGCTCACCTGCTCCACACACACTTGAATCGTGGGGAGGGCTGGGATGGGACTCAGGTTCCAATGCGTCACCAGGCAGGCCCACCTCTGACTACTAGGGGCTGCTCGCCCAGCCTCTGACCAAACTCCCCTGCAAGGCACCTGGAACAGTGGCTGCCAGCAGCAAAAGAATTCTGTAAAACTATTTACCCCTTGTACATTTTTAACTTTACTAAGTTTGTTCGTACACATTTAAATAGCTACAAAAGATGAAATTTCCAGTGGATTACAACCAGTTGACCCTTGAACAACATGAGTTTGAACTGCTCGAATCCACTTATATGCAGACTTTTTTCAGTAAATATGTAGGAACATATTTTTGGGCAATTTGTGACAAATTGAAAAACTCACAGATGAATCACATAGCCTAGACATATTGAAAAAGTTAAGAAGAAATTAGTATGTCATGAATGTATAAAATACGTATAGATACTATTCCATTTACGTGTTAATTGTTTATGTTGTCGGCAAGGCTGTTGGTGAACAGCAGGCTCTTGGTGGTTAAGTTTGGGAAAGCTTTAAAGTTACACATAGATTTTTAACTTCGTGGGGTCAGCACCCCAACCCCGAGTTTTTCAAGGGTCAACTGTGCTGACATTTAGAAACAGAATGGTAGCATCACTCTTTTCAATTACCCAGTGGACTATAAATATCATAGCAATTTGATACACAATTTTCATACATTAAAACAAAACCGCTACCCACAAGCTCTTCCTGAGCAGTTGAAAATGTTACATCCTTTCTTTCCTCTTTGAACTCACATTTCCATTCCCACAGAATCTTGTCTGATGTAAAGCATTTAATGCTTGCAAGTATTTTATTGATTATTTATCTCTGGAGCAGAAACAAGTGTGTTCGTGAACAGGAACTGAGACAGGTCAATATTCTGTGCCCGAGATAAGAATCCAGGTGCTAACAATTCCCTCTGGATCACGTCATCGTTGCAATTACTAGGAGCACACAACTGATCAAAACACAGATTCCACTTTTTGATGGACAAATATTAAACATAAAGAAGCAGTGTTATCAAAAATTCGTCCCAATGAGATGGATGGGGCTGCTTTCTTTTTCAATTAGCTCATGTGTCTGAGTATGAACATTCTACTGCCAGAATGAATTGGAATTCAGTATAAAAACTATGCCCATTCTTCTTTTCTCTAGCTATCAGCACTGAGAATTCTGACCTTTACACATCAATAAACAGGTGAAAATACAAGAAGTTTTTTTGTTTCATTTTTTTTATCAATCAGTATCACTCAATTCTTTGAAGTCTTTCTAAGTTATGTCCAAAAACATGTAGTGCTCTTTCATAAAGAAAAATTTTGAATGATCAATCAACAGATCATTTTTGTAAAAGGTAAACATTTAGTAAACACCACCTGGCACGTGAAAGGGTTTGTTACTCAGTCATTAGTGCAGTTCACTTTTTCAAGACCAACACCGATGTTGAAATGTCCTTTTTTGCGGAGCCCTGGAGGCAGGTAGGAGGCGTCTTTGCAGAGGTAATCAAATTAGGATGAGGCCATTAGGATGGGCCCCAATCCAGTATAGGTGTCCCTATAAAAAGAAGACAAGAAACTTCCTTTGTGAAGTCTCTTGGGCATGACATTGTCCCTTAATAAAGTGTGGGTCAAAGGTCAATGTAATGGAAGGATGGGGAAGTTCAAAAAACCAGAACCATCTCTGTGAAGTGGGGGAGGATGATTGTGAGGAGGGAAGTGAGAGAGGGGACCGTCCCTTCCATCACAAAAGCCTTGTCTCAGGAGACCTATTTAGGACTGAAAGGCCAAAAGATGACTCCACAAACTGCTTGTGCCTGGTCCCCACTGGAAACAAACTCTGCTCATGCCAAAGGACATGTGGTCCCCTGCCGGAGACCTCTGGCCAAAAGGGCTCCGTGCCACCTGAGTCAGCAACCACAGCTGAAGAGAATAACCAAAGACAGTGGAAGATCACGCGTCTGGAGGAGCACACAGGTGCTCCTCCCTTCTCCACTCGCCGGGCTGGGGCACTGGCAGCCTTGGCTCACGAGGCCAGTGGCGCAGGAAGTTTCGTCACCCTGAGCGCTGGCTCCTGACAGAGGAAAGCAGTTGGGGATTAGAGTCACGCAGAGTGACAGGGTCAGATTGCTGATGGCGGGTCCTGCGCAAGCTCGCCCAACTTGCTTTTCTTCTCCGAGCCTGTGTCCTGGTCTTTAAACGAAGACAGTAATAATGGGATAGTGTGTGGCACAGTGCCCGCCCCCAGCCTCAGCTCTTCCTGCTTGTGACCCCCAAACGCTTCCTTCTTGGGTTTCCCAGCAGCTGGTCTTTGCTGCGGACGGCCAGAGTGAGTGCCCTGGGCCTCTCGCCCGCCACCAAGAGGCTCTGCGGAACGTCTCACATGACGGTGTTGAGCAAGGCGTGGCGCTCTGCTTCTGTCCGAGGAAAGGCAGTGCCCTGCGCGCACACCCCACAACAGGCAGTGAGACGCATCGCTGTGCCTTCCTGTCCTTTCCTTATCCAAATGCCATCTAGTCAGCAGACTAGTCACCAGTCTAGCGCGTGACAGTCTAAAAGGATATGCTGCCAAGATGCCCAGGCAGGCCCCGAGATGCGGAACAACCTGCAGGCCATTAGCAGGACATTTTGGGGCAGCAGGGACTGATTTCTTGATAAAGGACACGGGGAGAGATGGGCGTGGAGAGAGCCAGTCGTCATCTCTGACACCCACACACAAGTGCCCTGGCTTCCTGGTAATCTGGGAGAGAGGCCTGCAAAATCCCACATCAGCAGGCTGCTTCGGAAACCCCTGTGTCTTCAGAAAACAGAACACTTCCGTGGGAATGAAACATTGTTGCCGCATTAAGCAAGCTGACCCACTATAGAGATTTAATGTTAATCAAACATAATTGCAAAAGAAAATTCTAATATTGAAACAGAATTGGAAAGGAATAGGTAGACATCAGGCATCATTTTAAATTTTCCTCTGAGTCCTAACTAGGGATCTAGCAATATCTCTCCCAAGGGAAATAGCCTTAACCCACCAAGCAATTGAGTCACTGACTTTCTTCTTCTTTTTTAAATTTTTGGAGGGAGAGGGTCTTGCTACATTGTCTAGGCTGGTCTTGAACTCCTGGCCTCAAGCAATCCTCTCACCTTGGCCTCCCAAGGCATGAGCCACCACGTCCAGCCGAATCACTGCTTTTCTGTCTGATCTCTCTGAGGCCCATGTGAATAGCACCTGGACTGTATTCCCACCCTTTGTGCCTACAGAACTCTGTGTTTCCCTGCTCAGAATCCCGCTCTTTCGATACGTAAAATTTAGAAAACCTTGAACCTTCTAAAGGGTGACACAGAACATGAACTAAAAACCTTACCATTTTTTCTGGTGTGTTTTATTTGGAAAGTTAGAGGTTGTATGTTTTTTAACTGTTGAATTTTTCCATTGATTTATTCCTTAACTGGTTAAGCTAATTGAGTGTAAATTGAGAGGCAGGTATTATAAAATGTGGTTTCTAAAATGTGTACGATAATCTTGCTTCTTGGGCCAGAATCCCACACCTGGGCCCCTGGGGGTGAACAATAGGTCACACCAGGCCAGCACGTTCCCCTGGGCCTCTGTGAACCTGCTTGCCTTTTCTGCCTCTGAGTTACTCTGGGCGCCGAGGGGGTCTTGGCTGATGAGGAGGGAGTCCCATGGTGGTGAGAAACATGATTCACTCTCAATCTATTAATGCAACAAGAATAAGCCTGCAGTCCAAAGTGTTATAGAAAATGGGCATCTGTATACAGGAATCTCTCTCTCTCTCTCTCTCTCTCCATGTATATATATGTATCTAGATATAGAAAATTTGTACAGATAAACTTGTCAAGAAAAACCTTCCTTTGTGGCAAACTCTACCCAAAGCACCCTTTTCCTTATGTTTTGCTGCAGATTAAATATTGCAGCTAAGAAGCACCATCACTGGGGTAGAAAGAAACATACTTCTCTTCATCAATGTGTCCTTAATAAGAGACCGGTGCCATAGTTTTCTTGAGAAAGATGTGGAATGAAGCTGGTGGAGAGGTTTTTTTTTTTTCCCCCTCTCTCTCTCTCTCTCATATTTTAGGCTTGTAAACGTCTCTCAGTTCCAGCAGCTCTGTCTGTGAGCATACAGGTTCTCTGTGCCTGATACATTTTTCCTAAGCCTTTCTGAGCTCTCCTGACCTTTTTCCTCTCCAGGCCCTGGTACCAATTTGACCTTTGGCTGACTCTGAGACTCACCGCCTGTAGCCCCAGGTAGGACGGCAATCAATTGCCCCAGGAGGTGACTTTTATTAGAAGAAAAAGCAGCAGCTCCCAGCTTGGGGCCGGAATGATACAGAAGCCAGGAAATCTGGGGATGTCATTCAACAGCGGCTCTCAGGCCTCTGGCTTTCGCTTTGAAAATTATGGCAGGGACATGTTTGTTTCAGCTCTGCCGGCACTCAGTCATCAGAGAGGGGTGGCGGGAAATGCGCCGGCCTTACTCGGGGGGCTGAGTTCTAAGCCCAGTTCCCCCGCCAGGACCAGCTACGTAATTTGCAGGGCCAAGTGCAAAAAAGAAAATGTGAGACCTCTTGTTCAAATATTGCTAAGAATTTAAAGATGGTGGCAGCAGATCACTGAGGACGGGTCCCTGTGTGACCTCACCGGCTGCATGCACAGGTGCAGGTCCGGACATAGGACTGATCACCACGGGCTGTGTGACCTTGAGTACATCATCACGTTGCCTCATTTCCTTCACCTGGGCACCTGGCACCTTGAGCTCCCTCTCTCAGGTCCGCAGCAGGTGCTCTGCTCACGTGCTGGGAAGGGGCAGAGGACTAGCCACCTGAGCAGCCTCAGCAATGGAGCTGTCTAGTGGGATTAGGGCCGGGGGAGCCAGGAAATCACACCCCAAGTTTGGAACAACTAAGAGACAGGAAAGAGGAGTAAAGAGAGCGCTAAGGTGAACTCTAGTACTGATGGAGCTGACTGCAAAGAGTGGGGTTCGGGTGTGCGGCCCAAGGGCCTTCCTGACCCTGGACCCCAGAAGAACAGGCACACACGCAGTCCCGGGCAGTCGGGCAGCACGTGCCTCTGCAGGCGGAGGAGGTTGGGGGATACCCAAGCTCTGGCCTTCATAGAGGGGCGGGCAGCTATCCTACCTGTTCCTCTCCCAGCTCACCAATCACGTACATCCCTTGACCTCCACCGGAAGCCTACAGAGGCCAGGAGTGTTACGTCTGTGGAGCTACCTTCATCTAGAAGGAAATCTCCAAAGCAGGCAGGGCACGCCCAGCGGGTGTTGAGCAGGTGGTGCCCATGGTGTCCCCAAGGGCATCTGTTTTCACAGCGCGTTGCCGCTCTGTCTAGAACACCGTGCTTCTCCCTCTGCCTCCTTGCATCACTCCGAGGTGTCCTGCAAGACTCGGTCTGGATCCTCCCGCTGCAGACGCTCTGGGAACGCCCCTGGGTTTACTGCAGGCAGCCCCGAGTGACGCTGCATCCCAATCTGGTGTTTTCCCTCCTCTCATCCTCGTCCAGCTGAAGTTCCTTGAAGACATTATTGTGTCTGGCACACAGTAGGCGCTTCCTACTTTTTTGTTAAATTGAGAAATGAATGAATGAGCATGGAAGCCATCGGGGAGTTCGTTTTCCCAGCTAAAGCAACAGGGTGAATTCCTCCCTCGTGCAAATATTGTTAGAGCGCAGGCGGGACGTGACTGAGCAGAAGGCAGAGGCCATCGAGCCAGAGAGACACAGGACAGAGGCCATCGGGCCAGACCGAGAGACACGAGGCCAGAAAACCCACCCACTCCCGGCACAGGACGCTACACTCTGCACAGCAGCGGTTTCACTAACACCTGCTTCCGTTTTCAGCTCCTGGTGAAGAGAGTGTCTTGAGTCTTGATATCATGGTAAACGAGAGAAGGAAACAGGAGGCACAGGGTCCTGTCTGTGAGGATGACTGTCACATGGGGAGGGGCACTCTTTAAAACCCAGAACAACATGAGTCTGCTGTAAAGAGGTGCCACTCAGGTGGGCGTCGGCTGAAGCAGTTGCAGCGCTCAGTTGTGACGTCCTGACTCTGTGTGTGGTGGAAGCCGGAGGTCGAGCTGCACGGGGGAACAAACTTGTCAGGGCAGCATCAACACCCTGGCTCTGTTGGGGCCTCTCCTGAGAGCTTGGAAAGGTCCCTGAACCCACCAGTGCCCCAGAAACGGCATCGTGGAAACTGGAAACGCTGATGCCTGTTTCACTGGGTGACTGAAGGTGACATGAGGGTAGTTGGCACTCAACCTTTTTAAAATTAAGTTATTTTGGAATTCAGGCCAATAAGACTTACTGATACCCTGATGTGGAGAGAGCGGGAAAGAGGCAAAGACCCCCCAGTGGCCGTGGCTTGAGTGAGGGGTGAAGAGGCGTTGGAATCATTGAATGAACTGGGGACCACGGGAGGGCAGACTTGCAGGGTGTTCTGTGCTTGCCTAGGGACAAAAGGAGGATGCTTCCCCCAAACTTCACTCCCCGAAGTCAAGGTGAGTTTATTTCCCTCGAGTAGCTCCTGTTTCTTTTTGCAGCATTTTTTTCTGTCTCTGAGATTTTTCTCTCCCTCTATTCTGTGCACTGTGCCCTTGCGGTGGAATATTCTGGGGGTCGTCTCATTTAGAGAATGCCCCGGGGGGGGGGGGGGTGGCTGGGCCAGCCCTGAGACTGCACCGCCCCCAGCTTCTACCCTCCCCACCTTCACCTTCTGCCCGGCTGACCCAGGAGGTGCCCTGACACCTGCTGCCTGAGGCTCTCCCGGTCAGGACTGGCTCCTGGGGATGCAGATGGGTGGGGTCTTGAAGAGCCGACTCACGGGCTGCAAGAGCTCCCGGAACAGGCTCCGGCACAATTAAAGTTACCGGGCTGGGAAAGCACAACAGAGTCTCGGAGCCTGGTGGGTTGAGTCCAGGGCTAATCTCTCCACACTAAGCTAAAAGCCCACCAAGTGGTCTGGAATGTTAAGCTTGCTGGTCAACATGCTGTCTCTCCAATCCTTCAAAAGTGGTGGTGTTTTCTTGTTCCCCGGGGAGGACGGACAGCCTGGTCCACTCTACTACGGGTCTGGCGCAGCGAGTGATTCAGGCCTTCCCCGGAGCCCTGACTTCTGGGCTGATTCTGCCACAAACCCGCAGGGTAAGACAAAAATAACAAAACAACAACAAGACACAAACACAAAGCAAAAACTTATCCAAGTTTTAAAATTGAAAAATCATCATTGGCCATCAAGTAATGAATAAATAAATGCCTTTTATTCATTCACATCTAATTTCTTGTTGCAACATAGGCAAGATCTCATCTCAGTCTTATGAATGGGCTGCAATTTGTCTGATGGGGAGACTATTTCCTAGAAATATGACTAATGGGTGATTTTGGTACCATCCATGTTTTTCAGCCCACGTGACTGGGGGGAAAACCAGGTCAAGACAGTGGTCATCCCCTGTGTTTCTGGGGCTCTGCCTGCACCTGCTGTTCTGGGAGCTCCATTTGCTTTTTCTAGAAGTCTCCCTTCCCAACTATTTCAAGGGGGTGCAGGGCTGTCTCAACGGTGGTGGAGAACAGCACGGGCTCAGCTAGCACACGACGACCAGTGGCTGCCCCCCTTTCTAGGTCCCGGCTCCTCCGCTGTCACTGGGCAGAGCCTAGAAGCTGCTGTCACTGCAGGGGGCTCCGAGGGGGCAGGGGGTGTCTTTGCCAGTGACTGCCATGCCCAGGTTGGGGCTGCCACTGCCTGCGCCTCCGTCTCTGCAGACTCTACAGACCCCAATCCAGGCAGGGCTCGATGCCTCCGGGCCATTGGGCGGCCCCTAATAGGGCAGTGACCCTCAGGAGCTCCGGGGACCCATAAACTTGGCCCCTGCCCTCAAGGGCCCAGCAGGATCGATGACATAATCAGTGTTTTGACAGGGACAATCAGAGGGAACGTCCCCTTCATCTTTGGGGGTTCCAGACTCCCCAAGGGAGAGCTGAGAAGAGAGCACTGGGCTTGAGTTGTCCAGGTGAAAGTAGGAAACGGGTGCCCCAGATGCGGGCACCCACCTACAGACACGCAGGGGGAGCAGCTGCGCTGGGCTCCCCTCTCCTTAGGATGCAGGGACGAGTCCCAGGGACTGGGGCTCTGGGGGCCCTGCAGGGTGGACTGTGCTCAGAGTCGCACTTCCCCTCTAGGCCCGGGGCCAAGCGGGTGTCCCCTGATTCCTCAGTCTTTCCTGAGGACCCTCACCCCTCTGGAAAGACTGAACATAAAATAAAGGTCTGTCCTTTGAAGGGCACCTCACCCTCCTGGGCCTTGTCTGGCCCCACGTGTGAACACAGTCAGCGGTTTCTGGTGAAACCCCACAGACATGTAAGCATCCAGGTAAACATGCACGTAATCACATTGTCCATGAAGCAGTGGGGGACACTCCCCAGTGCTGGCCTGGGCCGAGGGAGGCAGAGAACTGCTTTCTTGGACTGGACTCCAGAGGATGATAGGGACATTGACACGCTGTGTCAGTGAGAATGACGACAGTGGTGAGTCCACCTGGGAGAGACACCCTCACCCTGCTGTCTGCCTTGCACGCCTGGTCTTCTCCCTCAGTGACTGGCATCATCACCGATCCCATGCACACACAAGGAAACGGGACTGTCCTGGGGCCCAGTCCCTCCTCAATCCTGCTGACCTAGGGCTTCTCACCTGCAGCACCACTGCATTCTCAGTGGGGGGCCATCCTGGCTATCTGGGGTGTTGGCAGCATCCCCGGCCCCTGCCCTGCTAGATGCCAGTTGTACCTCCCTCTGGTTGTAACAACCAAAAAGGTCTCCAGAATTTGGAGGGTTAAGTCACCCCAGTTAAGAAGCCGTGTGTGATTTTTGTCTTCTAAACCCGTCCACTTTTCTCTAACTCCACCTGCACCAATCCATCGGGTCCCCTCGCTGGTGACTCCACGTCCATTCTTGCCCCTACATCTCACTTACTATTACTACTACAGCCACGTTATTTTCTAAAACTGCCTGATCCTGTCACCTTTTGCTTAAAATGTTTCAATACTGTTATTTGAATCCTTTCTCTTCTATTCCTGGTTAATCTAACTAGTGGTCTACCGATTCTGTTTATTTTTCAAAGAACCAACTTTTTGTTTCATTGATCCTTTGTAGTGTATTTTGGTTTAAATTTCATTTAGTTCTGCTCTGCTATTTGCTATTTCTTCTGCTAGTTTGATTTGGTTTGTTCTTCTTTTTCTACGTCCTTGAGGTGTGACATTAGGATGTTAATTTGTGATCTTTCTGTGTTTTTGATGTAGGCATTTAATACTATGAAATTCCCTCCTTGTACTGCTTTTACTGTATCCCAGAGACTTTTAGTAGCATGTATCACTTTTGTTGTTCAATTAAAACATTTTTGGATTTCCATCTTGATTTTGTCATTGACCCACAGATAACTCAGCAGCAGGTTGTTTAATTTCCATGTATTTGTGTGGTTTTGAGAGTTCCTCTTGTAATTGATTTCCAGTTTTATTCCACTGTGGTCTGGGAAGGTTAATGATATAATTTCGATTTTTTTCAATTTGCTGAGACTTGTTTTGTGGCCTAACATATGATCTATCTGGGAAAATGTCCAACGTGCTGATAAGAAGTTTGTATATTCTGCAGTTTTGGGGTAGAATGTTTTGTAAGTGTCTGTTAGTTTCATTTGTTCTAGAGTCACATTGTAGTGTTTCTTTGTTGATTTTCTGCCTTGATGATCTGTCTAGTTGTGTCAGTGGAGTGTTGTAGTCCCCAGTTATTATGATGCTGCTATTTATTTCTTTCCTTAAGTCTAACAGTATTTGTTTTATGAATCTGGGAGCTCCTGTGTTAGAGACATATATGATTAGGATTGTTATATCTTCTTGTTGACTTGATCCTTTTACCATTATATAATGACCATATTTGTCATTTTTTGCTGTTGATGATTTAAAGTATATTTTATCTGACATAAGAATAGCTACTGCCGCTTGCTTTTGGTCTCCATTTGCATGGAATATTTTTTTTCACCCCTTTACCCTGAGTCTATGAGAATCTTTTCAAGTTAAATTGCTTTCTTGGAGATAGCATATATTTGAGTTGTGTTTTTTTACACCACTTTATGACCATGCATATCCATGGTTTAGCTCCCACTTACACGTGAGAACCTGTGGTATTTGTTTTTCCATTCTGGACTGAAACCAAATTAATCAGTGAAGATTCACAAACAAAGGCCCTTTCTTTGGGAATTACCCTAGCTGATCTTTTGATAGCTTCCAAGGCTGTTTTTTTTGAGAATTCTGCCTTCTTTCTCTGCCTCTCCCTTCACCCACAGTAATACAAATCATGTGGGGCTTCTCTAAAAGAGGTAGAAAGCACACTGGGTACAGGGATGTAGGAATAGGGATGATGTTAGGGAAATGGAAGCATATTTTGGAAGAAGAGAAATGTTAATTTTGTCTGACTTCCTAAGAAGGAAGAGGTCTTGAAAATCACAGACTGATGAAGTCAACAGTAACCAATAACCAGAAGGTGAACCCTTGAGGGGCAAGCAAGGATGTACCTGAGCAGAAGACATCTGAGCAGGGTCTGGGATAGATGGCTGGAATGATGGGGCAGCTGTTCCCCTGCCCAAGCCGTGGCACCTGGCATCTGAGTCACAGCCAGCACATCCTGGACTTAATTGTAATGTTAAATATTTTTCTTAAAAAATGCTTATTGTTTGTTTATTGTATAACTACATATTTATTGCCCCAAATTTGAGAATCACATAAAATAAAGAGAAGTGAATTTAAATTACCTCTAATTTCCCTTCACAGAGTCATTCTTGACAATTTTGTTCATTTCCTTTAAAAAAAAATTAGGAGCATATGCTCCATACTGTTCCGTAGTCTATTTTCACATGTAAGCTATCATTTCAGCATTTCCCATTGCCATTCTGAGTTTCTGAAAACATGATGTTCACGTACACAATGTCCTACCTTGTAGATGACAATGAATGGTCTTGGTGCATCAAAATTGCTGACAAAAATCTAGAGCTCTCAGCATTTGTAAGGAATTAAATTCTTCTTCCTAATCGAAGTTTTTTAAGGAGTGTGTTTAAAGTTTTACAAGTTATTTTTGCTTTGTTTTGCTTAAATTTTAGTTACTAATTTCTAGTTTAATTGCAAAGTTCATAACACATCCTATGCAAGATAGCTGTTTTTGTAATTCAAGGTATTTGTATGCACTACGTAATAGTCATTCTTGTAAATATCCCATAGTTGCTTGAAAAAAAGGTACATGTCTTGTTTTGAGGATGAAATTTGTTTTCAGGCTAACCCCCAATTGACCACATTATTTTATTATCCAAATTTTCTATGATTCTTAAAATTTTCTATCCCTTCCTTGACTTGCAAAGGAAACCTTCTCTTGGTCTCTTAAAATCTCCAAATACAATTTTTTTCTGGTGAATTTCTTCTTAGATTTTTAACAGCATTTGCTCTAAATACATCAATGACATTTTATTTGGCATATAAAGATTCATGAATTTTGTAATTTCATCATGATTATATCTTTACCAACATGAAATAATCTTTTCTGTTTAATTATTTTCCCTTGTATATTATTTTGTCTGACATCACTTTTGAAAATCATGCTTTATTTTATTTGTGTGTGCCCAACATATCTGTGTACCTTTTAAAATAATCTATTTTGTCCTTTGGTCTTAGTCGTGAGTCTCATATCAACAACACCCACTTAGATTTTCTTTTTGAGCCAGTCTTAGAGTCTCTGAAAAGAAGACTGTAACTATTTTGTTTATTGTCTCAAAAATATGTTTGCTCTTATTTTTACCATCTTATTTTTATGCTCTGTGTCTTTTTTATGCATGCTTGATTTTCCTTTGTTTTCTGTCTTTTGCTGTATAGACTATATTTTCTTTTCTTTTTATAACTTGGAAGATATATATTCTATTTTCAAATGTACGAATGTTCTCTCTATCTTATAAGGTACTTCACCATCTGTCCAATGCTTGACATCTCTTTATTGGCTAAATATCTACTGAAATGATATCCTTAGACTACATTGAGAACCACACTGTGGTCACTGAACACACTCGAGCTGTGCTGTAGAAAGGTCCAGCATCAGCCCCTTGCATGACCCCTTCACTGACCACTCTGTTGCTAACAGAATTCTCCTCTCAGACCTTGATCAGAAGGGAGGGCTGCCATTTAGCCACATTTCTGGTGTAATTAGTGTTCATCTAGTGTGAGGTCTCCTCTTGCCTTTTCTGCCTGGAAGAGAAGAAGAGGATTTTTGGATGACCAAGGGTCTCAGGTTGCTTCACTCACGGTGCACTCATTAAGAAATACAGATTAGCAGAACTGTCAGTGGTTGGGGATGAGGAAGTGTCCCTTTTTACCTCGGGGTACAGCTCTCACCTTGCTTGGGGTTCAGTGCCCAGCTTCTCCTTGGCATTTGCTGAGCACCTCGATCTTCAGATGAGAGGGAGCCAGGCTGTGTTTCAGAAGCCTCATTGTGCATCAGCTAATGACAGTTTCTTAGTCTGTCCTCATCTGCACCACCATTGGCAGAAATCCTGCCTAGGCTGTGGCCAAGCATTAATTGATACTCTCAGCTTCTGGTGCAGTTGCAATTTTGCAATTTTGCATGTGCCTTCAATGGTATTTTAATGGGAGGGTGGGAGAGGATGAATCAGGCAATCAGGCACCTGCTATGAGCTATCGTATTAATCTAGGAGTCTGCAAGTTTGGCTTTGAATGACACAATGAGAACCATGGTGCTTTCAATGTTATATAAAGCTCACGGCTCTCATTTCAGCTGATGCCATAATCCAGTATTTCCCAAAGAACGTGTTGAGGAGAAAGAGATCATAAAGTACACCACATGATTAAAAAAAAAAAAAGGAGGGGAGAAAGAGGGATTCCATGGTCAACCAAATTGGGGAAATGGTACACTCTACACCTCTTGAACATTC
This sequence comes from Varecia variegata, assembly GCA_028533085.1. Classification (NCBI taxonomy): domain Eukaryota; kingdom Metazoa; phylum Chordata; class Mammalia; order Primates; family Lemuridae; genus Varecia; species Varecia variegata. The sequence goes on from CM052439.1 coordinate 4,169,065, forward strand.
ATAATAGACCCCAGTGTATTAAAAATGAGGATGTCTTGCAGCAGAAAAACCGCTTTAACTTTTTTTGGACCAGCACATCTCAGCACTTGACTTTGAACCCTTTTTGGTAGGGCACCTGGGAATGTCTAACAGAACTGGTGTTTTTCCTGAATACAGTACAGGAATTGATAGAGTGTGGGCATGAGAGCTCCTGGGAGAGAAGGCTGTCCCTCCAGCCCATGCCCAGGTTCTGCCAAATCCCTCAGGTGGTGTGATAGACTAGCTCAGGATGCATGGCTTGCTAATTCTTTGATATTATTCACATTAATCAGATCTTCAGAAAACAAAATGCCTGGAGCATATTTTCTGAACCTTCCACAAAACCAAAGCTACTGATTTATAATTAACGATGTATTTTGAAACTTCATGGACAATGAATTCAGGAAACTTTCATTTAAATTGTAGCTCTGTGTCTTATATAAAACAGCAACTGAAGGTTCTATTAATGTTACTCAATATCCAAGAATAATTCTTAGGATATATTTCATCATAAGTATAATTTCATTATGAACACAGATGAATGTGTCTGATTTTACTTTTCAGGTATTCAGTACAATCTGTATTTTGCTTTTAGCCTCAGTTACCAGGAAACTCAGAAACAAATATGGTGTCCTGCTCCAAGACACTTTCTCAAGGTTACCCGGAAACATGAGCTTTCTCTGTTCATTTTGTATGATCTTTGAATTTTTAAATCTTTAATTCTCGTATTTTTATTTATTTCTTATATCTCTGAGAATGCTTTTAGCACTAAGTAGAATTTAGATTATCCTTAATGTATTGACCAATCAGTTAAAGAACAATTAGTGAAAAATAACTTGATTCATAAGAAAGAAGAAAATCTGAACATTTCCCAGTACAAACACTAACAGCATGTCCCTAGCATCTGACACGTGAATCAACAGCACAGACAGCAGTGTTCACAGAGGAAAAGAATCCGGTAAATCTCATTTTTCAGTGACGACAAAATCCTGAATTATTCTGATTTAATGCTTTGAGCCCCAAGATTATTCTGCTATTGCTTCACTTTCATTTCCATACCTGTACCCAACTGTATTGTCATTTTTTCATTTTTGGAAATTTTTAAACCAACCCCAAAGTTAAAAACTATAATAAATATCCATGTGCCCATCACTCAGCTTCAACTATTATTATCATTATTCTAATCTCATCTCACATCGGTCTGCCCCACACTTAAAAAAAATTTTAAAGCAAATATTAAGTATCATGTTTTTAATATAAATATATTTCCAACCAATAAGGACTTTTAAAAAGCATAACCATCATGCCATTATCTTGCCTTGAAAAATTAACAATAATTACTAATATCATCTTTTACCCGTTTCATAATCTAATGTCCTCAGTTTTCTGAAAAACATCCTTTTATAGCTAGTATCTTCAGATCAGATTCCTCATAAGGGTTACACGCTGCAGTCGGTTGTTACGTCGGAGATATTCTTACGTGTTTTCTACCATTTGGAATGAGAGGTGTGTAAGGATGTAAAAGTATTTTCCTTAATTATGAAACTTGTTAAGAATCCCACAGAATACATCATAAAACAGTTTTCCCTTTTATTCTACATATTGACATTAAATAAGTAAATATGTAAGTCATAATACTACCAAAATTATTTACTCTTTTCATTTCTATAAGTAAACAGAGTACACACTAAATTTCACATTCAACTTTTATCACTTGATGTTATATCAAAACCATTTCCATGTTGACAGAGTCGTTAAAACTTCCATTTTTTTGATTTACCACATTTATTCAGTATCTTTATTCCTCATTTTATTCTAAATTCCTTCAGGGCAGAGACATTTGAATTTTTTTTTTTTTTTGATGCTCATTTCTTTTTTTTTTTTATTTGAGAATATTACAGGGGTGCAAATGTTTAGGTTACGTATATTGCCTTTGCCCCGCCCGGGTCAGAGCTGCGAGCGTGCCCGTCCCAGACAGTGCGGATATGCCCGTCCCTCCTCCCGGCGTGTTGTTTCGCTGTCTGGACTGCTGTCCTGTTGCTTTAGCCAGTCTGTAGTGTTTGCTTAATCCATCAGAGGTATCAGAAGGATGAATGATAGCCAAGGTGGGAAATTTCACTGCCTCGTCCTTAATGCTGTATTTGACATTGCTCGCGGGTCTGTGGAGAGAAGGAGGGAGAAAGCAGACGGGTAGGAAGGGGCAGAGAGAACGGCTGGCCGTGTGCCTGAGCTGTTTCTGAAAGGATTGTTTTCTTCCATCTTTTTGAATGAGGTGCAGGGCCAGCCCTTGGAAAGCATGTGCTCACCCTCTTTTGAGACTTCGTAGTTATTGAAGGGACCAAAACCTGCTGGTTCTGTGCATTTGTAATAAACCTGGAGTGTCAGGTCCCAACGTCAAGTAATTGCTGTGGACCACGCCCTGCCGTGCAAAGGGGAAGCCTCCTGTTCCGTCCCCGTGGGTGGTGAATTGGCCATCGCTATGGAGTTCCGGGTCTGCAGAAAGTGAAAGTTTTAGTATTAAACATATGTGATATCTCCTTTATCAATTAAACATCCTAGGAGAACCCTGTGCTCAATGACTAGTCTTGCCAGGTTAGGTACGCAGAGAAAAACACCATCACCTCATTCATTATGGCAAATGTGTACATCGAACAAAAAAGAATATTGACAAGGATGATAATCTGGGTGCCCCTTGTGGCAGTAATTGCACCAATAATATCTAGAAAATATTATTTTGATTTGTTGTTAAACAAGAATTTTCCAGGAGCATTTTTGTGCATGCAGTGTTTTGGGTCAAAATTTTTCTTGAGGATCAGTTTTTAGGAACAGGATTATTAGATCTCAAATTGAACGTTTTTCAGAAAGAGAAAAAGAGATGGCGAGAGAGAGTGTTATGTTGTTTTTCAAACAAATGATACTAATGGCCAAGACCACAAACATAAATACAAGCCCCAAGATACAGTAGCCATAGACGTTTTAAACAGAATGCAGAAGTTTAGAAGGAGAAACACTAAAACGGTTTTGTCACACTGAGGGCTTGAAATGACACCTCCCAAATACATCTCCGTAATCCTATTTCAATAATAAGAACCCGACAATAGAATTAATTAAGCCAAGGACTCAATTGGGAGGGACCTATGCAGTTGAAGCCCCCAAAGACAGATCCAGATGCAGGGAGACCGGTAGATGGCAGGTGGGAAAAGCAACCGCATTGTGTCAAGGCGTGGTTCAGAATTCGTGCATCTTAATGTTTTGAATCTGCAAAAGCTAGCCCAACCAGAAAAGCCTTAGAAGTCACTTAGTGATATTATTTTTATTTCTAAAGCAACAATAAGCAGCATTACTTGCAGTATCAGCATAATTAGGCCAGAGTAATTAAGACGTCTGTTAGCAGGGAAGACAGCTGGCACGTTCTGCATTCAGATTGACACGATTCCAGCCATAAGCATAATTGATGTTTGTTCAGTAATATGGAGCTATGTCACAGAATCTGGGAAACGACGCGTATCTGACAGCTATAGGAAGTGCAAAGTCAAGTACTAGGGGAAAAAAATATGTTCCAGACAGTAGCAGATGTTCTTAGATCAAATATTTCTGTGAAAACCTGTGGTAGAAGAATCAACTGATAAAACAGCATAGGCGATTTCAGTAGCTTGTGTCGTGATGAAGGAGGAAAAGGAGGGGAGAAAGAGGAGGAAAAAGAGGAAGAGGAGGATGACAGCAAGTAAAAGCTAGTCCGAGCCAATCTCCTCATGTGGGGCAGGAAGGCTGAGGTTGCATCATTTCTGAAGTCATGGGTCTAGATGGAGGTCCAGGCTGTGAGGCGCACGTTGTCAGAGGCAGGTACATTGTTCCAGAAGGCAATTTTAGTATTGGACAGATTTGAAATATCACCAGCAAAGAAATGAGCCAGAAGAAGGAAATAACAAGACAAAAAAAAAAAAAAAAAAAGGGAAAAAGCAAGCGGGAGTGAGGGATGTCACTGGGGGTGGGAAGGGACTCTGCGATAGTCATTTCACGCAGCTGGCCCCTCAGCACCCATGTGCTCCTCGAAGAGGTGAACATATCCTCTCAACCTAACTCTCTCTCCACCACTAAAATTTCATGGCATGTGGCATTTTTGCAGAATTTTAGGCGAACAGTCAGGAATCACACAGAACTTGCGTTCAAAGTCAGGCATTTTTGTAGAGTTTTGTGATCCTTCTCATTGCTGGGCTTCCTCTTCCTTCTAGATGTCACCCAGTCTTGAAACTCAGTACTTTTGTTCAACAACTGACTCACTCTAACGCTCGCCAGTGTGGTAGGTTTTCCTGAAGACGTGGGGCGGTGTCTTGGGGAGGAGTCGTTCTATGCCCTGCTCAAGGCTTTGCCGTCTTTCTGGTCCACCTGCCCTTTCTTTTTCTCTCCCTTCTCACTTCCTCTCCTCTCCCTCCATCATAGAGCAGAAGCTCCAACCTCTTCTCCCTCATTTCTGCAGAGCAGATGACTCCGCCCCTCCACCTCTGAATAGCACATCCAAACCTGGCAAGGTCTCTACTCGCCTGGGGCTTCCTGTTCGTCACCTCCCGAGAGCTGTCTTAGTCCACTCTCACTGCTACAACAAAGGTCCTTAGACTGGCTGGCTTACAGACACCGGAAATTCATTTCTCACAGTTGAGGGGGCTGGGAGTCTGAGGTCAGGGTGCCCGCGTGGGCGGGTTCTGGTGAGGGCCCTGCTGGTTGCAGACTGCTGACTTCTCATCACACCTTCACACGGTGAAAGGAGGGCTGGAGAGCTTTCTGGGGTTCCTCTAATAGGACACTAATTCCACCATGAGAGCTCCACCCTCGTAACCTAATCACCCCCTAACACTATCACGTAGGGGTTAGGATTTCAACGTAGGAGCTTTGGGGGACTCAAAGATTCAGTTCATTGCAGAGGCCTTAAAGGTTCCAAACAACAAAACATTTTTTGTTTTTATTTTACAGTTTTTATTTTTTACCACCTGCCTTTCAGTTAAGTCTTGAATCTACTCATAAAAAGACAGGACGAGTAAATGTGGCAACTACTTGTAGAAAGGTAGGCTGAGAAACTCACCCATCGTGCCCTGCCCTTGCTTTGATTTTACCTCTGCTTAGCCCCGACTCCGCGCAACTGGGACTGCTAATACCTCGAACCAGCAGAATTTGTCCTGCCCCGGTACTAAGTTTTGTGGGAGGCAGGAACATGTCAAAGTGCATGATCACATGTCCCTTGTCACACTAAGATGAGGTTAGACAGAAGTCACCTCCCCAGGCCTGGGACCCAGATGTCCACTGGCAACCATGTGGGTTATGGTCTGTTCTCCAAGTGTCCTTTTGTAATGGCACCTCCATCTACCCAGTTGCTCAAGCCAGAAACCTGGGGTGGGGGTTAGATAATCTTTCAAGCTCCCTTTGCTTCAGGATCTTCCCTCCCTAGAAGCAAACACCTCGCCAAGTCTACCTCTGGGCCACATCTCCAGCCATCCACATCTCTCCACCCTGGTCCCTGCCCTGGTTCATCCCTCACCAACATCACCATGGTTGGCTCCCAGCTGCTTTGACAGATCTTTTCATTTATCTCAATGTAACAAACAATTTCATTAAATAAATGCCAATATGATCATGTTCATCTTCTGATTTTCTCTTCCATGTTTTCCCGCTGAGTTTAGGATAAATGTGACTTTGCATCTGGTGTTCTCTTTGCCAGGAGTGCCCTTCCTGAGCTGTGTATGTGGCTGGACAACCTTGCTTGTTTCAGATCTTTGCTCAAATATTACCCTGATCACGCCTTATAAAATTGCAGCCCCCGTACCCCTTACCCCCTTGCTCTCTTGTTTCTCTGTAGCCTTCATCACCACCTGCCTCATCCCCACACCTGTTAAATAAAGACCTTGTATGTTGCACTATTTCTCTTTGGCAAAGATAGTATGCTATTAATAAAATTGCAAACAACCTAAATATAAAATACTTACAAGTTAATTCATAGATATGTTACAAGATTTTTTTTTTTTTTTTGAGACAGAGTCTCACTCTGTTGCCTAGGCTAGAGTGCCATGGCGTCAGCCTAGCTCACAGCAACCTCCAGCTCCTGGGCTCAAGTGATCCTCCTGCCTCAGCCTCCCAAGTAGCTGGGACTACAGGCATGTGCCACCATGCTTGGCTAATTTTTTCTATGTATTTTTAGTTGTCCAGCTAAATTCTTTCTATATTTTCTTAGCAGAGACGGAGTCTCGCTCTTGCTCAGGCTGGTCTCGAAATCCTGAGCTCCAACGATCCTCCCACCTCGGCCTCCCAGAGTGCTAGGATTACAGGCGTGAGCCACTGAGCCCGGCCTTGTTACAAGATTTTAATGTCATTGAAGGCTTATTCCAATGGTAGAAAATCTAATGATGCATATTTTAAATTAAAATATAAAAGTAGAAAACATATCTGAATAGTTTCAGGTATTCTCAGAAAAAGATGCTGAAGTGGTATTTAGTAAAGTTTAACTGTCATTGTTATTGAAAAAGAAAAAAATCTCTTAACTAGATATTACAGGACATCTTATACCAAACAGACAATATCATGCTGAAAGCAATTTTAATAAAATCAGAAATAGAGTCCTGCCATTTCCTACTGTTGAATATTGCTCTAAAAGTTCTGGATGATGAAATAAATCCAGAAACAGCAATAAAATGTAAAAGTTAGAATAAAGAAGACAAAATTATCTTTATTTGCTGGTGATATGATTATGATATGATATTTAATTTGTGACTCTAGAAAAATCGAGTCACAAATTAAAAACTATTAAAATTAATAGAAGAGTCCATTAAAGCAGTTGGGTTTAAGATAATTAACACAAATCAGTGGTTACACAACGTAACAAGATTTGGTTTATAAAAATGGCCTAAATTGAGTTCATTGAGACGGGCAGCTGAAAACCACGGGCTAGAACGGGGCCCTGGCTGGACCCCATGAATAGAAGCCGCGGTTGGAAGATGGAAGCCGGAAGCTGCCATTGCACAGCGAACTTGGGGCCAAGACGTTCCAAACTCTGTCATCTTCTGAAACAGTTGCATCTTCTGGAACCTTCTCTCTGTTGGTTATTTGCATGTCCCTCTGGCTGTGTTTCCACAGAGATTATCTCTTTAAAAAAATACGGAAACCTACCTATGGGCTGGTCTTCTGTCCACTCCAGGACGAAGCATCAGCGAGACGGTGTCTCACTTGTACACAGAGTGCCAGCCCCAGAGGAGTGGTTGGTGCGGCCCCAGCCGGGCCCTGGGGCCACCGCAGAGGGCTGGGGTGACAGCTTGAGCCCGAGGGGGTGCTGGGAGCTCAGCAGGAGGAAAGCCCAGGAGGTGCTCCTGGCTGCTTTTCTTGCACATCCCCAGGGAGCTCAGTGCCTTCCGGAGATGAGCCCCGCTGGGCCACCTGCCTGCTGCTGGCTCTGCCCTCCCTGCCCGGGTCCTTTAGAAGGTGGCTGGGTCAGAAGCAGCGTGATGGCTTTTTCGATTTCAGCAAGAACGATATTCTCATCCAGTGTTGTCTGAAAGAGTGATTTTCTAAATCGTGAGAGGATAGAGAATGTGTTTAGTGGACTTTGAGCAGCATTTTAAAAAAAAATGAAACTAAGTGGAAGAGAAGAGAAGAGAAAATGCTCGAGGACTTCCCATGCTTGAGGGTAAGAGCTGTTTTGTGATGTTTTGGTTTCAGGTGCGTGCACAGCCGACTCTTTCTCTTCCTCGGCAGCAGTTTCCCCACGCTTGTTCCTGGTCTCTCACCATCAAACTTCGCCCTGGTGGCAGCCAGTGGGGAGAAACATTGTCTACTGGCTACTTAGCAGGACGGGACTTTTGCTGATCAACTGTCTCAGCGCCCGACTGGAGCTGCTGTCCACTCTGTGGACGCTCACAGCTGGGTGACAATGCACGCAGAGGGACTGGCCCTAAGTTTGCAGCTGAAATTTTCCACGCAAAAAGTCAAAATTACCCCTTTCCCTGGTTATGGAAGAGGAAAAAGAGGACCTGTGACGGAGGGAGCAAACACCCACAGGCGAGGGGCTCCTGGACAGGGGGTTCACATCAGTGCCAGAGAGTTGGAGGCAGTGAAGGCAAACATCCCTCACAGCTGGGGCGCACGGGGCAGAGGCTGCCCAGGCCCCGCCGTGGGCGTGACCCCTGCCTTCTCTTTCTCTCACGCCTGTATCTGAACCACGTGCACGTTCTGTCGGCTTCACCTGCCGTCTGCGACCAGAATCCGACCACTTCTCACCGTCTCCTCTGCAAAGTGGCAGCTGGAAGTCGCGCCATTAAACCAGCTGGGATTTGGAGACTCTCTGGCAAAGACGTCTTCTGGCCTCAATCTGGCAATTTAGTATTAAATTCGTGAGCCAGTGAAATGAAAGACAGCGCATGTTCAAGAGTCGTTTTATTCTCTGCTTTATTTTATTTGTTTCGACTGACAGCCCATCCTCTTTGTCTCTGTGACGCCACAAACCCCAGGACTTTTGTGAAACCGCCTTTCTAAGGACCATGCCCCTTCAGCCTTGTGGCTCTCCTGCTCACACGTGGGGTTTCCACGTTGTGCATCTGATTTCTGTGGCACAGAGATTTTCACTTCTTCCTCATGAGCCCAAGCAGGCTTGAGCGGTCTCAGCTACTCGGAGGGTGATGTAGGTCTTTCCGCATGAGCCAGGGAAAGCTACCTCATCTGTCTGCCTTGTGGTTTCTCCATTTTTAAAAAGGGGAAATCAGTTGTTCTCTGAGTCACGTAACATGTTTGTGACCTATAGTAACCCTCTAAGAAATATCTCTAGAAGTTACATAGTTCAAACAATGACTTATATTAATACAATTAAGCATGACACTCTCCCCCTGAAAAGTCTAGAAAAACAGCATCAGCTTTTGGGGGAGAACGTGTCAAAGTGTTTGCTCTCCAGATCGAGAGCTAACTTTGACCAGCGTGTGCAGCTGGGAGGTACAGGCAGACCAGCTCTACCCACGGTTCTGGTTTGGCTGCCCAAGTCCTCTGGCGAAGCTGTGGCTGCCCAGGAAGATGCTGGACAAAGGGCACACACATATCCCAAGACATTGGGCCGAGCATAGAAGAGGCTTGATTTTGTTGTCTGTCACTGGTTGCTTTTGGGCTTCCAGCAATTCTCTATTTTAAAAACTCAAATAAAATTCTGAAAGGAAAGATATCCATTACTTAGAAACTGCAGCCTTTCCACTTTGCTTTCCACATTAGAGTACCCCTCCCTAGTCCTGCACTGAATACTGCAGGCAAACAGAGAATCTTCCAGATCACAGTCAAGATGTACAGAGGACTTTTTAAAAAGGACTTCTGGAAGAGTCGATCACATGTTTAGCATTTTTCTCTGCAGAAAGTTGATTTTGCTGTTGCAGTGGTCTGTGGGTCTGCTGGTATCGGTCTGTGGTGTTTGGGCAAGGAGACACCTGCTCAGAGACTACGTTTGGGTTCTCTGCATCAGCAATGTCCCCACTCAGGAGTGGCAATGGACAGGGACTGACCCAACTGCACCTTTCGAGGTACTACGGGTTTTGTTCGCAAGATCCCCGACTGAAGTTAACGTGGCATTCTGTGGCCCTGGAGCCTGGGAAGTTCATTGTTTCCTATGCGAGTCAAACCCTGGGTTTGGTCTTGGTTGTTTTCTGTTCTACCTGGAAGCAACCTGCCTTGTGTTCAACGCAGGGCAGGCTCGGAGCTGTCTGGTTATCAGGCCTCACGCTGCCTGGCTCGAGTGCTGTCTATTAGAAAACTTCCTTTCTGCCTGGGAAGCAGGCAGTCAGGGCAGCTTTGGCTGGTAGACAAGACCCTCACACTCAGACTTTGCCAGCCTCCCGGGCATGTTTTGGTCCTTGTCTCTCTGAACTCTGATAGCTCCTATTGAGTAAGTTCCTCTCATGTTACTTAGCACATCTTGTTGTAACTGTTGCTTCTTCCATTACATTGCAAATTTCTCCTCTTTGGGGGAGGGAGTACTGCGTAGTCACACAGCAGAGGTGGGACCATTGGTCTAATCTGCCACACTCCTTAACTCACACCTTTAACAAGTTAGGCTCATCTAGGCCCCAATTCTGTTCTCAGTCAGAAGGGATTCAAGGATTCCTGCTTTGGTGCACACTCAGTGTTGGTTTCCAAGCTTGCTTCCCCGGTGCCTGTCTGATTAATGTCTCATGTCCAAACCAGCAGGTGCACCCTGCTTTATGTTTTGTTTTAGGTCTCACTATGTGGCACAGGCTGGCCTCAGACTCCTGGCCTCAAGCATTCCTCTCACCTCGGCCTCCCAAAACACTGGGATGACAGATGTAAGCCACTGAGCCAGGCCCAAGGTGTACCCGGCTTTGAAATGGGTAGGAGGGGCTTGCAACGTCCAGCGGGGAGACTCCTGTCCTGGAACCACTCCCGGCAGGGCAGGACCATCCGAGTCCTGAGAAATAGCACCAGGACTGCCCGCTTAGAACCTTGCTTATGCCCTGCTCTGAGATTCCTCCTTGCTCCGTGCACCCCCGGCCCCCTCACCACCATCCACATCACCCACTGTTCCTCACTGGAGGCCCGGCATGTTTGTTACCAAAGGCCAAGGTCGAGGGTCTTGTCTACCAGACGAAGCCCCTTCCACTGCCTGCTCCTGCGTCCTTTGCCCACTCTTGTGGGAATGTCAAGTCTGAGGTCCTGAAACTCAGGTTTTGAGTGTCGTGTTTCCAGTGCTCTGCTCTGTTGTGTGATACAACAGCAAAACAGAAGGAAAACAATTAATTATATTTTAAAAAATTGCTTTCTTGTATTTTATTTCACTTTATCCTATAAGACCTGGTGTGACAGAGTGGATTTTAAATGGAGAAACCACAGAGTAATGGAGAGTGTGTGTCATTTTCCTGAAATCCACCAGGAAGCAAGTGGCAGCATCCAGATAAAGCCGGGGCAGTGGGGTCACCTGACTTCCGGTTCAGAATTCTTACTCCTGTCCCCTGACTCCCCAGGGGAGTTGACGGTGGCAGGGACATGGTAGCAGGTAGTGAGACGTGCATCAGAGAGTCCACTTGAGGATTCCGCTGGTCCCTGTCCCTTTTGCATCCATACGCCTGACTACGGGAGGCCCCGGGGAGGCTGTGAAAGGTGGATGCTTGTGCCCTTAGAAGGTGCCTGAACAGCAGTTCTCCAAGTGTCGTCCCCAGAGCGTCCCTATCAGCATCGCCTGGTTGCCCGGTCTCCACCCCACACCTGCTGCATCAGACTCCGGGGACGGGGCCCGGCAGCCTGTGTTTTCACGAGCCCTCCAGGGGATTCTGAGGACCACTTATCTGGAACTTTCTAAGCCATCACTAGCCTACTGGAGATTCTTATGGTGACTCACCGGGCCACTGGAGTAAAGTTGTCCTTAAATACAGTGAGACGTCTTTCCCATCTGCAGTCAGAGGCAGGAGAGGAGAAGGTGGAGAGTGGATTTAAGTAATTTAGAGGGATTTTATTGGGTTTTTTTTTCTAATTTGGTGAACACAGGTTGGAAACTCCGTAGAGGCTGCAGAAAGACTGGGTGAATTGTCCCGCTGAGCGGTGGGACGAGATGATTGAGATCAAAGCCCACTTACCGTTTAGAGATGCCCAACGTTGCTCAGTTTTCCTAGTCCTTTCCTAGGCCTAAATTCTCACCTCGGTCCCTTTGAGTAATTATTCTTGGTTGCATTATTTCCGGCACCGAATGGGTCTAACCCCAAAACAAAGCATGTGAGGTCATGTGATATGTAATGCTAGGTGACACTGGTTGATCTACAGGTGTGGCACTGGGGATGAGGTGCCCCCACTGTGCTGAAGATGCCAGGGAACAGGAGGGTAAAGGTGACCCAGCAAAAACAAGGCAGATGTTGTTTCCTCTCACCTTAAAGAACCAGCCTAGGCCACCTCTTCCAGGCAGGCCACCAGCACAGGCTGGGTGAGAGCTCCATCCCTGTGCTGGTGGCAGTGGTCATAGAGTGTTACAACGTGCTGACTCCCGTGTCTCTTCCCTCTGCTCTGGGTTGTTCTGGCAGAGGGTCCGTGATCGTGCCTTTGTATTCCAACCCAGAAGGTTCAACACCATGAGTGACCACATGCCGGTGCCCAGCCGATGTTTGCGGAAGGAACAAGTGACTCCAGGAAGGCTTTTCAGACTCCATCCCTGAGAGGGGGGAGAGGGGGACACTTTGAGCAGGAAACCAGACCCGGCAGCTCTTACCTGTGTTTGCAGCAGGTCTAACCAGTTGCTATTACTATCAATAGAATCAGCCTCCTCCAGGGAAACTGTACAAGACAAGGTCACTAATCTAAAGGGACAAGATAAAGAAAACCCAAAGGAGAAAGATAAAGATAAAAGGGGCCCAAAGGAATGCAGGCTTACCAGAATGCCCACAGCAACCGGTGTGTCTCTGGCTGCTTTTTTATTTAATTTTGTTTTCTTTCTTTTTTTCGAGATCATTGTATTAATAGATTCACATGAAGTTGTAAAAACACAATACAGTGAGATCCCAGGTACTCTCTACTCAGTTTCCCCCAGCGTCCCTTGCAGCACTGTAGTGCTGTGTCACAATCCGGGTATTGACATTGGCACACTCTTCTTAAATTCTGTGTCCTGGGCACCCATCTCCCTCCCTCTCCCCACAGATCACTCTTAAAATAGGTACCTGGGCCAGGCTGAGAACATGAGGAGTCGTGAGTTCCACACTGTGGGGTTTTAGGGTGTTTAAGGAGACGTTTAGGTGGTTTGTTTCCAGGCTACAAGCGGCTGTGCCCGTATGAAGCTGAGGACAGAGCGGATGGCACCCTGGGATGGAATCTGCAGGAAGGGAGCTTGGAGGCTCTGGGGACCCGTCACCGCTGCCAGCCAGCCTGGGTGCCTGGAGCCTGCATGAAGGAGCCGGGAGAAGGGCCCAGATCCTGGTGCACACTGGCCCTGCCTGGCCTGGGGGACCTGGGCAGAGTAAGGGACATGCAGGGACTGAAGTCGCCCCACTGTCTCCTGAGCTGGGATTCAAGGGCTACAAAATGGCAGGAGTGGGGAGCCTGGAGGTGAGGAGCGTCCACGAGTGGCCTCGCAGCAAAGCTCGTGGCAGTGGGACCAGGTCAGCCGTGCACAGCCTTTGTGAGTCCCTGGAAGGAAAGAGGGGGTCCCTGGTGTGCACCTCTCATCACGTGACAGCTGCTCTGCAAACTCAGTGATAATGCTCCAGTCCCTGAAAAGCACAACCATTAGAGAAGCCATCCTCTGGGGGCTTTGTCCCTGCAAAGGTGGATTTCACAGGGACAAACAATGTCCTATTCTTGACGCCAACCCGGGCTGGGCCCACCCAAGGACACAGGTGCTTCACCACCTTTACTCTTGTGTTTATAAAGGAAACTTTCATATAAAACCACCGAGGATTGTTTAAATCTCCCTTTCCAAGTGAAGTGGAATCCAGCCTAAGCACCAAGGATAACTTCTGTCCTCCGCTGACACCGTCCAGCAGTCGGGAAGTTAAAAGCTGATGCCCGAGTTGGCTCTGAGCAGCTCGCAGCTGCAGGAGCTGGGGACGGTATCCAAACGCTGTGGGGACAGCTAGAATGCAGGAGAAGCCACCCTCGACAGAAGGTAGCTGGATGTGGCACTTGCTGGGTTTGTGCTGGGGGAAGGCGCCTGGCTCCCTGCCTGCAGGCGTCTGACCCTGCGGGGGCCGTGCAGCCCCCAGGGTGGGATGTGCTCAGCTTCCAGCAACACGAAGACAATCAAAGGCCTCGGCGAGAAAAGCAGAGGCGATTTGGAGGGAAAATGAGCATAAGAAAGGAAGATGAAGGCACATAAGGGGTTTATGATCTAGATCCAAGCCTTGTGTCAGCAGAGAGGGCGGGCGCAGGCCCCGCTGCGAGCTGGCGTCTGGCTCCCTGGCCCCGGGGCTGCTGTTACGGCTGCTTTGCGGTTCTGCTTCCCCAACACTGCAATTACCAACCTCAGAGGCAAACGTCGGAGGGCCAGCACACAATTAGAGAAGAAGACCCACATGCGTGGCTGACAGGACGTCGTGGGCTGGATGTTGTGTGTATGTGTGTGCATTTTAGCACATGTGTACCTGCGTGAGCATGTGTGTCTTTGTGTTTGAGAGTGTGTGTTTATGTTCATGTGTACATGTGTATGTGTGTAAGTGTGTCCGTATCTGAAGGTGTGCCTGTGTGTACATGCATGTGCGTGTCTATGCGTTTCTGTGTGTCTGACCTTGTGTGCACGCGTGTGTAAGTGTGTGCATGTGTATGTATGTCCCGGGGGTGGGAGCACAGGTGCATAGTGGGCAGGAGCAAACAGAGGGCTGCAAGCAGGATCGCTGAGCAGAGGGCTGAAGGCAGAGCTGGCCGTGAGAGAGTGTGCCCTCGGGGGCACTGTGCCAAATCCCAAAATAAAAATGCTGCGGCTTTCTTGCTGTGACGTCTGCTGGAAACCAGAGGCCGCCACCAGCGTCACACGGCCAGCTTGGTCCTTTCCTCTTGCGGAAGAGAGAGGGAAGTGCGGCCCTCCAGCCTAACGCCCTCCTGGCTGGGTCCCGCCCTCTGCCAGCAAAGACTTCCCTTTTCTCCACAGCCCTCGGGACCTTGTGGACTTTGTGACGTCAGAGTCCAACATCTCCGGCCAAAGCACACTACAGTACGCTGCACCCTGGTTTGGTTCACAGGGCTGTAAGATTTAAAGCAGGCGCTGGAAACCCCTCAAAGTTTGCCAGCCAAGTTGCCCGTCCTTGCTTCTCTGTCAGTGCAAGGGCGTGTGTGTGTGTGTGTGTGTGTGTGTGTGTGCAGAAGGGGTGAAATTGAGAGACACAAATAGAATTAACCCTCATGAGACAGACAAGACAAAGGGACAAAGAAACAACAGCCCCCTCTAGTCTTCGTCTCACCAAACATCCTCCTGCTGCTGGCGGTGCTGGCTCCCTGCCTAGGTCAAGAGATCTGGGGCATCTTAGCCATAGGAAAGTCAGTGTATCAGTTATCCACTGCCACAAAAATACTGTGCAAATGCCACGCCAAAACTCGGTATTTTGTTTTATTTATTGTTTTGTTTATTAAATTATTTTATTTATTTTCAACAGTTGTGTGAACCAATCAGCCAAGTTCTTTTAAGAGTTTGGGGTCATGTTTGGAGACAGGAATCCAGAGCGTGAGAGGGACTCCACGTGAGGGTGACCAGAGGCTGGCTTTGGTGGCTGAGGGAGGTCGCGTGACAAGGAATGTCGGCAGCTTCCAGGAACTGAGAGCAGCTCCTGCGTGACAAGGACCTCAGTCCTCCAGCAGCAAGGAGTGGACTTCTGCTAAGAACCTGCATGAGCTTGGAAGAAGATTGTCCCCCAGGGCCACCAAAATGAATGACAGGTGGCAGACACCCTAATCTGTCTCGTAAGACCCTGAGAACCCAGCTGAGCCCTCCTTGGGCTTCTGACCTACAAAATCGTGAGCTAATAAATGAGGTTTGTCTTAAGCTGCTAAATTGGTGGTAATTTGTTACAAAGCAATAGGAAATGAATACAGTCTTCTACCTTCCTTGAAGGAAGGAAGGAAAATTTAGAGGGAACGGAGCACAAATGAGTATCTTACTACATTAACTTGCCACACCTGTATTGATACCTGGTCTCCCACAATGGATAGAAACTGCCTATTATCATACCTGGACCAATACTGAGTTTTATAATTTTATTTTTATCACTGACAAGTGAAAATATCAATTCTCTGTCATTTCAATTTGCATTTCTTTGATCTCTAGTGAGAAGTGACTCCTTTTCACATGGCGCTTAGCACAGCAGCTGTGAGAGCATGTTTTCTGAACTTCTAGCTGGGTGGATTTTCCATTTACCTTTTATAGCTAATTTCTCTGTTTCTGTAGAACCCCCCACTCATTCGGTTCTATGTAAACATGTGCTGAATAAGTGCCTGAGTTAACAAATAATGAATGAATCAATGAGTCTTCAAGAACAGGTAGGGGCTTTTGCTGCTGAAAAATTCAGTGTCTTGGTGACAGAACAGGGCTGCAGAGTGGCCCGACAGAACCCCAGCTCAGTCAAGCAGAGGTTCACCTGACATTCAGATGTCCTTGGCCACGTCAGTCTGCGAGGCAGGTGGCCAACAGTGGCCGAGAAAGAAGCACTTACAGAGCAGATGAAGGGCGGAGAGTGGAGGGAGGGAGGATGCAAGTGGCCAGGGACAGACGTCCAGCAGCTGGTCGAGCTGCTCTGGGCTGACTGACTAAGACTCTGGGACACGGTGGCCACTTCAGTCCACAGCTTTAAGCCATCAAAGATGTAAGATCAGGTCAGAGTTTGGGTCTGTTGGAAATATACTTAATTTCTTTTAAAATTTTTTATATGTTTAGATACATTTAAAAAGTAATATATTTGCTATTTAAGATACTTCAGAAAGTTTAGAAATATAGTGTATTTTTAAAAAGACAAACGAAATCTTTTAACCCTCCAATTTTACTCCCTTCAGATAACCAGTTTTGATTTACACATAATATTGAAGGAAAAATGGATCAAGCTATACATATTGTCTGCAGTGTGTTTTGTTTTCCCATAACACAATATCTTGGATATATTTTCATAGACACAGATTTCAGATCAGGAAATTGGGATCCATAGATCCCAGGGGTTCCTGTGGGTAAACTTCAGGATGCTCACGGACCCTGACATTTTATGTGCATTTTCAAGGGTTTGGAGGCATTCTGTAGTGTCTGAGCTTTTTATCACCCCAAAGATATGGAAACAAAACAACCCCATACCATTTTCAATTTTATAAAATTGTGAAGCCTTTTATGGAATTGCCTTTAAATGCTGAGTATCCCCAAGCTCCGGATCCCAGTGCTGTAACTGACAAGCCTTGCTGTTTACACCGGGGAGGAGGGCACTTACTAAGTCACAGTGTCGGTAAAAATCCCAACCTGATTTGTCCCTTTCTTCTCTCCTGTGTATCTGGCCAGGACACATCAGGGGTCTCTTGGGGATTCCTTTTAGCTTTGTCTCCCTGCCCTGGCCTTGTTGCTGTCTCTCTACAAGTTTGGTTGTTTCTGTCTCAGTGCCGGCAGAGTAGTGGGTTACACGGGTAGTGGGTTAACCATCAAAGCTTCAGTCCTCATTTTCCAGCTCTACGAGGACCCCACCCCCTCAGATTTGCACGCCAGCCCCTCCCAGGGCAAAGTCCACGTGCGACTCAGGGGCTGCCACCATGGGAGTGGCAGGCACGTGGACCATCTGCAGACCCTTCCCCACATGTGGGTGGGCCAGCGTGTGGGGGAGGGTGCGGTAGGAGGAGATGGAGACATAGCATCTCCTTAGGAAATACTACTTTAAATAATTTGTTAATTAAATTTAGAAGTTTGGGTTTTGTTAAACTATTTTTTTGGGTAACAGTGTGTAAGTCTAGGTACAAGGGCCGCTAACTCAAGCTGCCCTCGAGAGGATGAGAGGCGACTGGAGGACACAGTGCTGAGGGAGAGGGTGAGGGTGACGAGTATGAATTTGTCTTCTATTGATACAATTTTACACTCTGTTGTCCTGGACTGTCTTATTTCTGTTCTGTGAAACTGTCCATTGTGGCCCTAAACTGTCCATAAAAGTGACATGTCCATTTAAAAAAAAGACATACAAATAGTAAAATCCATAGATCATAAATGCATAGACACGGAGTGCACCTGTGTAACCATGTGGCCACCACCAAGAACAGCGCCAGGATGGCAGGGGCCCCAGGAATGCCTCTCCTCCCTGCTTCCTTCCTCCCGACGGTCAGCCTTCGTTCTGAGCCCTGTCATGACCCATTAGCTCTGCCTGGGTTGAACTGCCTATATATGGACTTCTGTAAGCCTGGTGCGTGGAGTAGCGAGCACCCCATCCTCAGATCGTTCCACAAGTATACACAGAAACTCAAGAGATCTACCTAATAGTTGAAAAATGTATAAGAGAAGTTAGCAAAGTAACCAAACTCACTACAAATACACCAGAGTAAGTAAAATTTCTGTTTAGGAGCATTTAGCCAGTTGAAACATATAATGAAAAGATATCCCTTTTATAATAGCATCCTCAAAATAAAATAGCTAATAATATCCTTAATAATAAATATATTTTATTTTTAATTTTTTGGTTAATAATAAATATAAAAGAGCCAAATAAATAAAACTAAAATTTAATCTAAAAATATATATATTTTTTTCAGATGGAGCAGCTATGTGTTAGAATGGAAAATTCCAACTTTCCCAAATAAATCTGGAAGAGCACATAGGTGGAAATATCTAAGAACACTTTCTACAAGAGCAGAAATGCAGGAGAACTTGCTTCCCCAGATTTTATAGCGTGTGGCGAATGCAAAGCAGGTGACTCTGAATGTCACTGGTACAAGAAGTAGGAGATCAGTGAACATCGCCATGCTCAGCAAAAACTGATCAGTCTTTAACACACATTAAATGAGGTGTCACTAATTAATGGAGAAATGAAAGATTTCTCAATCAGGGATGGCACAATAATTGGCAAGATTTTTGGGGAAAATATCCACTTTTAACTTTACAAAATAAACTGCAGATTAATTAGAACTCAGTTATTTTAAAACGTAGAAAAAATAAGAGGTAATATCCTTGGTCTCTGGGTGAAGTAAGGACTTCCTAAGCTTAAATCTGGTAGAAGGCATTAAAAAGGAAAGGATAGAATTGAGTACACAAAAAAACTTTATGTCAAACATTACAACATAAGTGAAAAGCAAATTACAGGCTAAGAAACCCCCCGCTTTTCCCCCAATAAATAAGATTGAGAAAGGATTTAAAATGTTGATAAATAAGTGGCTCATATGAATCAATGAGAAAAGCTAGAATATTGCATTAAGTAGACAGGCAAAGTTTAGAAAACTCAGAAAGATGAAATGCAACTATCATAAAGAAATGACAATGTAGTCAATCCTACTAAAATAAAAAAATCCCAAAGCTGAAGAAAAAAGACCACATTTTGTCTCTTCAACTAGTAATTAATACTAGCGTTCAAGGGCACGAAGGTACAATGTTGAAACACACAAACGTATCTCTTTGCCCGTAACAGTGACAGCACATTAAACCAACCAACAGCTAGTTATTTGGTGATGTCCAGGTAAATGAAATCTCCCACGACATGGAATTTTCTCTGTTTCATGCAGCAGAGGAGGTCATGTCTAGACAATAAGGTTAATGAGTAGGACTTTTGGGGGCAGAAAAGCAAAGGGGTCCACCCTAAGGAGGACCATGTGCCCAGGCAGGAAGCCCAGGCAGCCGTGTGGGCGCGGAAGAAGCTGGGAGACTGCTGAGGTGCACAGGAGGCAGGGCTGGACCACCACGGGCTGCAGGGGAGCTTGGGACCGCTCTCACGAGGAAGGGGGGATGTAGGAGATACAAACATGGGAAGAATTTTGACCATGAGTGTGACGTGATCAGCCATGTCTGTTGGAAGGATCAGCAGTGCAGAGAGTCAACTAGGGGACAGGGGAGAGACTGCACAGAGGGTGATGCCTCTGGAAGCTTCTATGATGATCCTTCTGGAATATGATGAAATCCTAAGCAAGGACAATTATAGCTGAGACAAAATGGGGAGATGGATTAGACTGTCAGCTCCCCAAAGGACTCTTTTTGGGGTCACTCCTCTTTTCCTAACACCTAGAAAAATAATTGACCAGTAGCTAGCTGTAAATAAATATTGGTTGAATGAATTAATGGGTAAAAAGATACAATATATTTAAAATGTAATACTGGTGAGTTCCTAAACATAAGAGATTGTGGTGGAAAACTTTAGGAAGATCAGATCAAACAATAGTTTCTCAAAACAACCTCAATTAGTGAATTCATCCAACGTTGCCTCACACATTTCTTCAGATATTACTGTTAGTTATAATTCTATAGGCCATCAAATTATTTCAAGGGCCACTTAATGTTTTTCTTATAAATGTGTGAACATGCTCATTATACAGACATAAACGCCTTGCTAGGGTTAATATAGAAGCATTTTCTCCCTATTTGGTTTTCTTGTAATTTCATTTTTGTTTTTTTAAAATAAGAAGTGTTATTTTTTATATTTTCAAACATGACAATGTATCTCTTTGAGAGTTCTTCAAAACTGAACCATTGTATCCATGTCAATTTCCTTATGGAAACTGTTACTACTGGGAGAAACTGGGTACATGGAATCTATTATTTCTTACAACTGCAGGTGAATCCACAATTATCTCAGAATAAAAAGCTTTATTAAAAGAAAAGCCTGCATGATTCACCTCCTCTACGAGGATTTTTCATACCGTTATGTCAAAAGGAAATCTTGGATTTACATATAGCCTCTGGGAAACAGTTTATTATCTGTATTTTCTTTACAGATGAGCCCAGAAGAGAAGATTGTTGCTAGGCTGTTGTCATTGCAGTTTTTCTTTTTTCAGTTGCATTTCCAAGGTAAACATATCTCTTATTTACAGCCTCCAAATTGCAAGATTGTCACCATGGTTATTCTTGCTGAAGTTTTATCATTTCCTCTCCGGATGTGGTTTGTTCTGCCTGCAGGTTTGCCATCTTTTCAAAGGAGTGAAAAATGAATCATTTCAGAGTGCTTTGTGCACCAGCATAGTGCGGTGTTGTCTCTCGCTATAAGATTCAGTCCAAACCGTGTAGAAAAGTTCCTGGTTTAATTGGTCTGGTCCTCTGATTGTGGTCCACAGGTGTCCACACAGCCCTGGCTGGGCGGATGGTGAAAACACTCGGTGTACATGTGTTGTCTGGGGTGGGGTGGGGTGGGGCAGGCAGGGGGATTGGCTGGGCAGGCGGAAGTTTCCTGAGCCTCTTCCTCTCCCTCGCTCTCCTCTTGCTGGTTCTGCCAGGACGTGTCTGGCTCGGGCACCCTGTAGTGCCCTGCTCACCCCTGGCCCCAGGTTTCTGTCATCCCGGGCTCCATCCCCAGCACCTGTTGTTCCAGAGGCCAAGCTGCCAGTGGTTAGAGAGAGACTCAGCTCCCAACACACAGGAGCGTCTGACACGCGTTGGCTGGGTCCCTCTGCTTTCTGTGGCCCTGTCCATGTGCTTGCTGTCTCTGTTGCAGCCACATCCTTCTTGGGAACCACTGCGCAGCAGCTGGTCTCCCTGAGTCCCCTTGGCCCGTCTCCAGCTTATTCTCTGCAGGCAGCCAGAGTGATCTCTTTAAAACACACGGTTTATTGCATCACTCCCTTGCTTAATGCCTTCAGCGACTCCCAAGTACCTCAGGATAACTTGAACTATGGCTCCTGTGCTCCCCCACCCAGCTGACCCTGCATTCCTGCCAGCTAATGGCCCTCCCTCTGCAGGCCACCCTCCAGCTGTGCACACCAGGCAGGTGCAGGCCAGGTCCCCTTAAAGGGCCACCACCATAGAGTAGCCACAGGCATCTCGGACCCAGGGATTCAGTTAGCTTGGTGTCCTGAGAGTTTGTGAGATTGTTTTCACTTCTGGCTCCACTTCCTTCTAAGGTACCTGGGGACCATGTCTGCTAGATGGTGGTGTACCTGGCTTCAGTGTTGACTTTCCGCAGCCACCATTGGGGTGAGGTGGGGAGACAGACTCACATGTGTCATTGCAGGGCACCAAGAGACCACCTGCAAGACAGACCTACAACTACTGCCCTCCCTGCTCCTCTCTGCCTGTGTTACCTCCAGCACACACGGCACGAGGGCATGAGCCCAGAGGGATGGAAATGCCTGTTCTTGGGGCCTCTAGGAAGGGCTTCCTGTGAGGATGGAAGGGGATACTAGAAGGGGGGGCAAGAACCACAGTGAGTTTAAGACTGCACTGGAGAAGGACAGAGCTGGGATCCTGAATCCCTAGGCTGAGGCCAGGCATGAATCTGGTGACATCAGGACACTTGCCAGAGCCTACAGGTACAGGTGGATTAGGGCAGGTCTGAAAGATTCTAGAATCAGGTAGATAGTACAGTTCAGAATGTCTAGATGAGCTTAGCAATCAAGCCATCTCACCCTTCACTTTACAGTTGAGCAAACTGAGGTCCAGAGAGATTCTAAGATCTCCCCTGTCTTATATGTGGCAGAGACCAGGCCAGGGCTCATGTCTAGGGCCTTGCATGAAGAAGACAGGGCCACCTGCCTGGTTCACAGCTGGGTAGCTATGCCCTGAGCAAGGCTGCTGTTTGTAGCTGTTCAGGCCTTTCTTCACTCCTTATAGACTAAAATATGAACAGCACCATGTGGGGGTGTGCAGTGCACAGTCTATACAACTGTACAGAAAGGCTCCGAGCCAGAGTCAAGGCAAAGGCCTAAGAGGTCCTGTAAGACAGAGATGTCCCATCTCTTGGGCTGGGCACATGGCAAAAATGAATGCAGGAGGGTGACCAGAGCCCAGACAGGGATGGAGGGGACCCACTCACAGACACTGGGATTTAGGGCAGGAGGCTGGCATTTGCAAAGGCAGGTAAGACCCGACTTCTGCCTTGGAGGAAATTTGGGTCTGAGTAGGAACAAGGCATAGAGTGAAACAATGAAGCCCTTTCCCAGAGTCCGGGCCGGCTTGGTGTTTCGTGCTGGGGAGGGAGGCCCTCCTTACCGCATCCAGGATTCAAGACGCTGATCATGGGGCCCACGAGCGCCTGGCCCAGGAATGCCGGGCCCTCCCTGCTAGGCTGTGGGCCACACCAGGGCCCAGCCGGCTGGTCAAGCTGAGTCAGGAGCAGAGCCCAGCAATCCTTTACAACAAAAAGGCCCTGGAGCCCTAAGAGCAGGAGGAGGACATGGACAGGGCCACAGTCCATGAAGCAGGCAGACGCCAAGACACTGCTGGGAGAGGAAAGCTCGGGTAAAAGCAAGTAGTGCAGCAACTGGGAGTTTAACAATGAATAAAGTGTTGATGGAAGTTAATAATCTCACATAGTCACAGATCTCCTTTAAGCTTGCAAACTGTAGATCATTGTTGTCTAACAGTTGATCTTTGCAGGAACCCTGTGATGAGGCGTTATCATGCCCACGTCACCCACGTAGACTTAGGAAAAGACAAAACGGGAATCTGAACCTAAGTCTTGGCAGTTCTCGGACACCCATCCTGCCCCACAGCGCCCTCTTCTGGTCACAGAGGAAACTTCCAATCTCAGGCTCCACCGGAGCCCTCTGCCCTCTTCACGTGGGTGAGTGGACCCGGATGGAGGGAGCAGACAGGTGTGGACACTTGACCCAGGTGATGGAGAGGGTCGTAAGTGGGCAGAGGTGAAATGGAAGCTTCTGGCAGGACCACAGAGAGAGAGCATTGCTTGTCTGAATCTCTAAAGCGACATTCTGCCACAAAACCAGCAAAAGATTCTCCCAGGCAGCTGCCTTCCGTGAGATCTCTGTGTGCTTGGGACAGGCCCTTCCTGCTGGGAGACTTCCCTTCCCTCTTTCCCAGGAGTGAACCTTTCGGTGTTCAAACGTCCTTCCTCCTGGCGCGTCCAAGCCCAGGCCCGCAGCTCTGTCTTCTGTGTTGCTAGGGGCCTTATTTCACATTACATTAATTTTACATTGTTCTGTGATTTTTCTTTTTATCAAAGCAGCTTCTTCACCTTGCAGGTAATGTGTAGAAAAACACAGAAGCAAAATAAAAATTACTCTCAATCCAACCCTCAAGATATAAATCCCTTTAGAGTCTGCACGCATCTCCTTCCAAATCTTAGGTATAGCCCTGGATTTATACTGTACTAATAATATTATATATTCTATTTTGTTTCTTAACACATCACATTGTGGGTGTATTCTGGAATGTTTTATAGACACTGTTTTAATATCTGTATCACATTCTATCCCGTGGCTGGCCTATAATTTTTACAGCCATTCCCCCTTTGTTGGACATTTCAATTGTTTTCAAGCTTACTATTTTAACGATGTATGTGAATCTTGGTTGTTGGAGTGGAGTCCTGGAAATGAAATCACAAGATCAAAGGGTTTCGAGTTTTAAAGCTCATGTTCCTCACGGCCCCACAGCCTCCAGATGGGCAGTGACAGTTTCCCACCGGCAGGTGTGAATGTGCCCATTCCTCCAGCTCCACCCTGAGCAGCAGGGCAGGCACAGCCTTTCCCTTTAGTTTTAATGTGCATTTATTTGATTATCAGTCCAGCAAGCATCTTCTCCTGTGGATGAAGTCTCTGAAGGAGGCTGATGAAGAACAGTTCTTTTCTCTTCCCATAGAACGAACAATTTCAGAAATAAGACCACAGAGGGACAGATGGGGCAAAAATATCAGAAATCATGTTGATTCTTGATGAAGATGAAGGTGGAAGACGAAGCTTCATGTGAGAGCCGGAGGGACCTGCTGGCTGAATTGCAAATTCAGCAACACCCTTCTCCCCATCGCAGGCAGGGCAGGCTGGACTAACAGCTGGACAGGCCTTCCCAGGTGTGGGCACTGCCTGGGAGTCAGCGTGGAGGGGCAGAGGAGGGTCACCCCTGCAGGCACCTGGTTCCCAGAAGAAAAAAGGGGGCAGGTGAGCTGAGCACCTGGAGTTTACTTTTCTGAGATAGACTAGTCAGAACGGTCCACCTCTCTCAGGGGAAGGTTAAGGAGGGGTCAGTAGGCTTGGGGAAAATCTCCACTAAGGATGTGTGGAGAGTGGGGATGGGCACTTCTCTGTTGCTTTCATCATCCAACTCTATTTTTCTTCTATTAGTGTTAAGCTATTTTGCATACTTCCCACTGTGATTGACATACAAAAGTGCTTTGTTAAAAGTCTTTTTAAATTTTGATTTGCTTTTTCTTCCTATTGAAGATTTTTTGAATTATGAAAGTTTTAAATTATTATTTAGCCAGATCTACTATTTTTTTGCATGCCATTTCTATCCTGGAAATCAGCCACCATCATCTTCTTCTTCATCGTGTTTGAGTGAGTTCTCTGTGCCAAGCAGTCTGCAGAGAGCTGCAGCGTATCTAGTCATGACATCCTCACAGCAGCCCCTGCGAGGAAGGAGCCATTGTCTACGCCGAGGTCTTGTTAGGTGCGGTGAATCGCCAACAACA
The DNA here is from genome assembly GCA_028533085.1 of Varecia variegata. Classification (NCBI taxonomy): domain Eukaryota; kingdom Metazoa; phylum Chordata; class Mammalia; order Primates; family Lemuridae; genus Varecia; species Varecia variegata. The sequence continues at coordinate 4,194,084 of CM052439.1, forward strand.
ATCGAGGTAGTGCTGGGTGGGCTGGCTCTGACCGCAGCCCCACTGGCCGGGCCGCCCTGCTGTCAAGGACTGGGTCTCTGTGCTCACATTCCAGGCCCAAGTGTCTGGGAAATAAAAACACTCAGTTATTTGGGCTTCTAATTACTATGCCAGGAAGCGAGCCTGTTATTGCTGATAATTTTTTGTAGCAATGATACAGATTCCAATTTAGGAATGATAAAAAGCTACCGGAGAGGCTGTGACTCACTTTAATGCTCTGTTCTGAGACACATCAAAAGCGACCACAGATGTATCGCCTGCCTGGAGACTCAGCTGTTCCCAGAAAGGATGTGCGTATTTGATACCGTCGGTGGTACGTTTCCTTCACCATCTTAGTATTTTTTTCAGGTACAAAAGTAAATGGTATTCATTGAAATAGTTCAAAAACTATAGTAGTGTATTTTAAAAGTAGTTCATAGCCTTTTAAAATAATACCTAAATAATAGTAAGTCCTGAAATAATAAATAATAAACAGCTTAAATAATATTACCTAAATAATTAATACTTAAATAAGTACCACCATTCACCGAATGCTCACTGTGTGCCAGGAACGTAGCTTAGTTCACTTAATCCTCAAAACAACACTTTGATTTCAGCACTATTCCTGTTGTTGTCTCACAAGTGAGGAAACTGAGGCACAGAGAAGTCTAAGGTCCACAATTAGTATGTGCCAGAGCTGGAATTCCAACATCAATACCCAGCGCCAGAGCCCGCGGCCTTAACTACTTGACTCTGCTAATCCTTGCAGGCAAAACTTATTTATATGTTAATGCTCTTTCCTTAAATAAGCACACGCAGATGTGGATGAACATATGTAGGTCAGACTATCACCTTTTCTTTTTTTTTCTTCTTGCTTTCTTTTTTTTGTGTTAAAATTACTTGTTTACTTCACAATCTATTTGGATGTCTTTCCAGATATAAACGTAAAGAATTGTTCCTGTCTCTCCGCATCCACGCCAGCATGTATTGATTTGGGACTTTTTGATAAAGGCCATTCTCACTGGAGTTAAGTGATATCTCATTGTGGTTTTGATTTGCATTTCCCTGATGATTAGAGATGTTGAACATTTTTTC
>CM052439.1:4195696-4231344 GCA_028533085.1 Varecia variegata
AATTCATTGATCAGTTCCAGGAGTCGCTTAGTTGAATTCTTGGGGTTTTCCAGGTATAACATCATATCATCAGCAAAGAGTGAGAGTTTGATCTCTTCTTTCCCTATTTGGACTCCCTTGATTCTGCTCTCTTGCCTGATAGCTCTCGCAAGAATTAAGTCCATCTTTTACAATAGTTGCCTTGTAATCCCTGGTTGAATATATGATATTTAACCATTTCACTACTCATAGACATTCAGATTGTTTCCCTTTGTTTTCTCTTGAAATCAATGCTGGAATAAACATCTATATGCACAAAACTTTATATAGTATGCTTTTTAGACCAATAGAATAGATTGCTAGTACTGAAATTGCTACATCAAAAGACTTGCATACTTAACATTTTAATAGGTCAGTTCTCATGTGGGCATAAACTAACTGTATAAACTTTTAAGGAACAAATCATTTTAATGTTTATAAAGTTTTTCAGATAACAGAAAAAGAAAGATTATTTCTAAACATTCTGTGAAATCATCATAATCTTAATACCAGTACAACTGAAAGGCAAGAAGGAATATTTAGATCTCTTTAATTCATGCATGTAGATACAAAATATTGAAAAATGGAATCCAACAATATGCATAAAACATGAGGCAACATAATTAATTTGCATTTATAGCAGTTTGCAAGGATGGTTTGATATTATAAAGGTCATAAGTATAATTTACTACATTAATCAGTCAAAAGAGAAAAACAAGATGATAATATTAATATATGCAGAAAAACATTTGATGAAAGAAAACACTCAGTCATGAGTTTTTAAAAAGACATTCTAATTAGGAAGAGGGAGGATTTCCTTAACCTGTTAAAGCATATCTGTAAAAAGTGTATTAAACAAATGTCTTTCTAAATGTAGAAATGGTAGAAGGATTCCTTTTAAATTGAAAAAAATGAGTCAAGGATGCCCCATCATCATTTCTATTTGACATTGTGTTAAAGTTTCTGCAGAAAGACAAAAAAAGAAAAAAAAGCAGATGTTAAAATAACTAATTCATTAATTGCAAGTAGGCCATGGATGAACCAATGAAAAAAATTTCTCATGAACCAAAGATTATGATTAATCCAAATCTGTGCATCTGAGATCCAAAGAAAAAGATAAAAAATTAAATAAACTGTCATTTACTTTATAAAATATCACACAATCCCACCAGTAGTGTTTAAAATAGCTTTTCCACCTTCACAGCCTCATCATTATTGCTTGTTATAAATATTTTTTATTTTTGCAAATCTAATGGCTTAAAACTGAGATTTCATTACTGTTTTTGTTGTATTTTCCTCACTAAGCATGAGGCTGAGCGATTTGCATGGTCACACTCAGGGTCATGGTCACACTCAGGGTCATGGTCACGGGCGCCTCCTCTTCTTTGTGGTATTTGCCTTCATCTCTCAGCCTGAACTTTGCCCTTTTACTCTGCTCTGTGTTGCTGGGGCTGGGACTTTGTTAAGTCTGTGTCTGGGCTCCCTGCCAGTGGCTTTCTGCTGGGTTTAGCCACTGGGAGGCTCTGAGCAGCAGGTCAGCAAGAGGAGGGGAACGGAAGCTTCCTGCGCTGGCTGAGCAGAGGACCCATGGCAGGTGCTGGGGCTGCCCAGATGGCAGCAAAGGTGGGGGATTCCAGATTCCTGGCAGGGGCGGTATTTTTTAGGCATTGCCATCTTCAGTCCAGGCAGCACCTCTGGTGGATCCAGAACCCACAGGGTCAGTGCTTCCAACAGCACCGGAGCAGGTCCTCTGGGCATCACTCCATCTCCCTTTGTTTCTGAACCTTCCCCCTCCCCCACCATGAGTCCTCCTTGCTCTCCCAGCCCTTCTAGTACCTGGTAACCCTGTGTTAAATCCTCTCTGTTTGAAATACCTGGAGTGTTTTCTGATTTCCTGATTGTGCCCTGCCTGATACACTGCCTATACACTTTGCCCATTTTTGAGGGTTGTTTGTTCTTCTGTCTTTATTTCTATTCATTAAAAATGCATTTCATTCTGTATGGGTTATTAACTCTTCATCTGCCATATATCTTACAAATATTTTCTTGTAGTCCATTTCTGTATTTTAACCCTGTTTATGATGTCTTTTCCAACTAGAGTTGTCCAATATCCTCTTTACCATATGATATCAAAATCCGGAGGTGTGACTATCTGTCACCTGGCTAGCATGTGAACTCTTTGGGGACTTCTGTTTTCAGCCGCATGGTGCCCATTCCTGGGGAACAGGACATGTTTCACTCAGCCGTGGTGATACTTAACACGAGCATTATCCTTGTGACTTTCGTGGGAATCGTGCATGTAATTATTCTATAATCTATTGGTAATGTCAGCTCCTTCAGAGAGTAGACTGCACCCCTGCACATTCAGTATCTTACGTGCCTCCTAAAACCCTACCTGGTATGACAAAGCACCTAATGAGGTGCCAAGGTAAAGTCAGCCTGGATCCCACGGGATCAGATCCGCTCTGGACTATGTGGGCTTCAGGTACGATCATTGCCCGTGTCATGCAGTGGTGATGGCAAGGAAAACGGGATGAAGCCACCAAGAAGTCAAATCTCTAGAAGGCATCAGGAAAAGGGCATTATTGTTATTATTGGTATTAAACTTTTTATCTTGAGATAATGGTGGATTCATGCGTAGTTGAAGGAAATGTCCTCTCCTGGTAGCATCCACCAAAATTTCAGTGTAACATCTTGATCAGGATACTGACAATGGCATAGTCAGGAGCCAGAATGTTCCATCACTACAAGGGTCCACGCCTGCTCCCTTCTACCCCTGCCTGATCCTAAGCCCCGGTAACCACTGTTCTGTTTTCTGTTGTTATAGTCTTGTCATTTTAAGAAGATTATATAAATGGAATCACATAGGACATAACTTTTTGAGATTGACTCTCTCCACTCTGTGTAATTCTCTGGAGATTCACCCAGGTTGTTGCATGGATCTCTAATTTATCCCTCTTCATAGCTGCATAGTATTCCACAGCATGGGTGCCCTAGAATGTGTTCAGCCATTAACTCACGAAAAGCCATCTGGTCGTAGCCAGTTTTTTACTATTATGAATAAAACTGCAGTGACACTAACATGCAGGCTTTTGTGTGAACACAGTCTTCATGCTGCTGAGATGAGGGCAAAGGGCCTTTGACCTTGGTGCAGCAGCTGGGGAGAGAGATGTTTCATAGTGCCTGAAAACCACAAAAGTGACTTCTGACAAAAAGAAGAAAGAGCAGGGAAATCAAACAATGTGCCAGCCTCCTCATGTTGTAGTGGAGAAAAAATAAAAAACCAAAAACCATATTGCGGAATTCATTTGTATTTCACAGTCTACATCTCAGTATTCTCTCCATCTATGCAGACACAAATAGGAATAAAAATAGCTAAAGAAGTAGAAATACAATCTGTGAAACCTCTACTTCAAAAATTAATTTTAAGACACAAAGCTGAGAAGTCTGCAGTTACTATATCCTTTGTGATAATGACAGTGACTGTCATATGGGAAGGTCTGGCCTCGCCATTAGCAAGAGCTCCTTCAGGTATGAATCAGGGCAGTGACTGAGATCAGGGACCTGCTGCAAAAGCTGAGTCGCAGGGATTATGCGGCACACATAAGGCTGTCAAAGAAAGGGCACCCTCTGGATACAAATGTATTTTATTTATTAAAAAAGGAAGAAGTTTTAGGAAAATTTCACTTTTCTATTAATTATGCAGGATAATGACCATAAAAAGATAAGCAAAGAGTCTGCATATGAATCAAGAGCACCGTAGCTAAATGAAAACTTACAATGAAGGCAACAAGCAGAGATTTGTTCCCTGCAGAAAACCTTGAGAAACAGCCTGAGAACACAGAATAAAGGGTAAAGAAGTGAAAAGATCATAGATAAGATTGCATGTGGAGGAGGTTTTACAGAAACCCAGTCTAACAATGTTCCCAAAGGGGAAAGAAGATGAATGAAGTGGAAACAGTAATTGAAAATAGAAAAGAATTTTTTTTAAAAAAAGCTTTTCAGATCAAGTAAGATTCGAATGTGGAGAGTAATACTGCCAAGCCAACTCCTAACAAATTTAGCAGAAAGCCGGCAGTATCTATACTTTTCTGACTACATTTTTAAAAAGTAAATGCTATGAAATAATGTTATAGATATCCAGGGAAGAAAAGAAAAAAACCCAAATGTGTAATGTGTCAATAAAAAATATAAACCATATTAACCACAGCCTCCTTTGTAATTTCAACCTGAAAAAAAATTAATTTTCTTTGAAAAGCAAAAGTTATAAGATATGACCCTTAGTAATTTTTTATCCAAAGAATTTGTAAGCTTTGGATATGTAAAAGCAGGAAGTTGAAAAACATTCTAAATGTATAACCTCTCTAGTCATATAACATCATAATGGTCTTTTTAAAATAATAACTTATATGTGTTCTTAAGCTTCTGGACAGAGAGTCATATTTAAGAAAGAGGAAGATTTGTTGAAAGATGTGGGTCAGGTGATGAGGATTAATATCAGTTAAATAAACAGATAAATCATGATACTTCTTTTAAATTTCACACAGGACTTTGAAATCATGCTTAAATAATAGTGATTATGATGTGGTTTGCGATCTCAGATGAAATTGTAGCAGACCAGGTGATGTTGGACTAACAAGACAAAGCTCTATCATTCTCAACTCCCGTAAAAATGTAAAACATATTGATTATTTTTTCACCATCAAAATATATAAACGTAAGTTCAAGACTTCAAAAAAACTATAAAGTAGATACTGGTAAAACTAAAGTCACATTTTTAATTCCAAATTTCTAAAGAAATAAAAACAAAACATAGTGTTTATAAGAAAAGATGGAGGAGATAAAGTGGGGGAAATTAAAGGATATATACAAGATTAGAAAAAACCTAGCAAAATATTATGGCAATAAAAGTGTATTAATCCTCTTATTGAAAAGCATAATTTGTACTCTATTAAAAAATCATTAACTAGTTTTCTATAGAAACCCATTTAAAGAGAAATAGAAGGTTAAACTTAAAAAAAAAAACCTCTGGACCCAAAACAGTAATAACAACAACAATGGAAAAAAAAAAAAGAGACAAGCATTGCAAAATTAGTATCAGACAAAGAGTTTTAAGCAGAAAACATGAAACAAGATCCAGAGTTGCTTTAAATATATATATATAAAATATATATGTAAATAGATAGATATAGATATTAAAAAAAGGACTCATTCATGGCTAAGCTACATAACAAAAAAAATCTATGCACTGAATAACATAGTGTGTTGTAACTAAAATAAAATCCTAAGCCCCTAGCAGAGTGGACAGACTCCCCCTTGGCCAAGCGGACCCCGGTTCCCAGCCACGACAAGATGGAGGTCAGACACGCCTCACTATGCCCTCCCTTGCTAACAGCCATTAGGCTTTTTTCTTTAAGCGCTAGACAGAAATCGATCTCATGATCCATTCCTCCCTCTTTGTACTTTTGGTACCACAACTAACCAGCATGCCTTCCTGATAGGAGGCCACACCCGCGGAATGGTCTTAACCAGTCTACGGAGCATGCGCAAAGAGGGCTTTGCGTCCTTGCGTCACCTGTTGACATCAGAGGGCCGCCATCTTGTGAACACGGCCCCCATAAAGGGGCATGAAGCTTGATCGCGCATGCGCATGCTTCTCGTTTCCTAAATGTCGGCGACTCTTCCTGTAGCCTGTTAAACATGTATATTTGGCCGCCCTGCTCCGCATAAATCCCTGTCCCCACTGTCCGTGCCTCAGAGCACGTGTGCCGGGCTTCTGGCTGGGGCTGTCTTCCCAGCCTGTGGGAACGGCCACCCGCAGGCTGCAGCCCTCTGTGAGACATAAAGCTCTCCTCTCCAAATTTATGAAATCGTCATTTTCTTCAGTGAACAGCGGAAATTCACAAAAACAAAACTGGTCATTTAAAAAAATTAGTCATCACTGAGTGGAAGATGTTAGCACTGCTCTAAAGAGCTGTCGTCATTTGGTGGAAAATAAAGACCATTTTGAACCTTAAAAGAAGTGAGGTAAAATAATAGGTATATATCGTATTACGCGTGGTACTCCGGTGGTTTCAGAACAGTAAATATGAGCTTTGTGACCACTAGACTTCTGCACAGGAGGTTTGGGCAAAGGGCCCTGGCAAAACTAGCTCTGATTGCGCCTGGACTAATTACTCTCACAGTTTCTTTGACTGTCGCTCTCCTCCCGGCTCACACACAGTGCCCATGGCTCGCCCACCATCCTTTGGGCACTCAGGCACGTGGGACACTTAGATCACCGAGCAGGAGGCTGCCGGGATTTGAAAGACCACCAGTGTTAGATATCAGTGACTGTTTTTGTCACCCGTCTAGAGGCTTGCTAAAGCTTCCTTGCTGGTGTAGTGATCACCTCCTTAACTACTTCACATAATCAGTCAGTGCCCATTAGGGCCACCATATGTTTGACGTTGGGTTGAGAATGTGCTTTATCGACACATGCCTAAACAGTCCAGGTGGTCTGGGAGAGTTGGAGATTGGTATTTTGGGGGGAGGTGTTGTCAAACCAAACTGGGGTCCACTCACCTAGTGCAGCAAAGTCAGACACTGGCGCTGAGAGTTGCAGTGGGAGAGAGGCATTGTCATTGCACGGCGCCACACAGGGAGAGCAGGCGGCTAACACTCAAGACCTGAGCTCCCCGACAGCTTGCAAGCCAGGGTGCTTAAAGGCAGGGTCCATTTCAAGTAGGCAAAATTGCAGATCAATACATGGAGGTTGCACGTTGGCCTGGCCCTGAAAGGCAGGGTATCCTGAAGTGGGAGGGTCTGCAGGTCACGGGTGGATTCAGAGATTCTCGGATTAGCAGAAAGGAATGTTAAGATGGGTGCGACTCTCTCCAGGGCCCTCAGAGGGAAATTTAGAACAAACAATGACGGTCAGAGTCCAGTTCTTCAGTTTCCCCTTATCTGCATTTTCCAGCCAGTGGGGGTTTCTGAAAAACAACTCAAGAACATACGTTAAGATGCTGTCTTTTAGTTTCCACAGGGAACAAAAACACCCTGTGAGCCTGGCCTGCTTGAAGGCCATTTACCTTTCAAGTCTAGCAGGTGCCTGGAACTTCCCCGGAAGGGACTCAAGATTTTTCCCTATTTCCATGTTTGGGGGCCCAGAGGCCCATAGGAAGGGTCCCCGCTCCATCTAGGGGGTGGAGTGAAGAAATTATTTTTTGTAAAGTACACAAGTACATGAATACATTCTTACTGGAAAAGATTCAAGGATACATAAATACACTGAGCAAGAGGGTCGAGTCCCTCTCGTGCCTCTGCCTAACCCGATTCACTATCCTAGACTTGCCCATTGCCAATACCACAGTTCACAACTTTTCAAGGCTGTTTCTGGGCACATACACATACTTAAAAAAAACTTTTTATTTTGAGACAATTGTAGGTTCACATGCAGTTGTAAGAAACAAAGCAGAGACCCCAGATTGTTCCCCGTGGTAACGTCCTGTATAACCATGGTACAGCGTCACAACCAGGAAACCAACAACAATGTTGGGGCTCAGAACACATCACCCCAAGTGTACCTCTTCAACATAAGGATTATTTTGAGCTGATTATTTTGCAAGACAGTCTCTTTCATAAGAGCAATTGACATCTATAAAGGAAATCTACATGTGCAAAGGCGTCCCCCTCTCTGCACCAGGAAGAGGAGGATGACAAATCACTAGAGACTCCAAGGAGTGGAGAAGACTGAAATTTGCATAATGAAGCTGTTTGGTGCGATTCCTAACCCAGCTCTTCCCACGTCCTCCCTTCTTTGTCTCAGTGCGTGAAGGTATTCAAGCCTGAAGACACCTCTTCAGTGAGTGAAGGTTCACTCACTTCTCTGGGCATCTCCGCTTATGCAGAAGGTACCCACGTTACTAAACTTCTGTTTGCTTTCTCTTGTTAGTCTGTCTTTTGTAACAGGGAGTCCCAGCTAAGAACTCATGAATGGTGGAAGAAAAAGTTATTTTCCTCCTCTGCAGTTCAGTGCACTGACCTTACTCACATTCCTCAGTTCTACCTGTGCTTGTGTGTGAGTGTGGGTATTTAGTTCCAGGAAATTTTATCGTGTGTGGCCTTGCTTGGCCACCACCAAAGTGAAGGTACACAGCAGTTCTGCACACACTGTTGTAGCTTTTTACTGAAGTGTGTCGATCTAAAGTAACAACAGAGAGAGTGGCTCCTTAAAGGCATGAGTTTGTTCGGGAATTGCGTAGGGATTAGACTTCGGGATGTGCATGCTGTAGCAAGCTGTGGGCACGGCCAGGGGTCAAGGCTAAGGGAAATTTTTAAAAACAGGAAAGAGACATTTTCAAGCAAAGCTTCAGTGGTTACACAGGATTATTGCAAGTGGCGATGTGTGTCCTGGCATCGCTGGGAAAGGTGCACCTTGCACTCATACAGGTGACCCTGGCTGCAGGGATGTGGGGTAGTGAGGCTACACGAGGCTGCGGTTGGCACTGGCTGTTCCGGGAAAGATGTCCCCATAGAAGTGGCCTTAGCTGCAAGGCTGTGGTTTGGCCGAGTCTCGAGTCTCTCATGATAGTTCTTGTTATCAGGCGAATATGCCAGAGGACCCTCCCTTCAAGGCCCCCCAACTCCATTTCATTAGGGTTTGACGTAAGTGACTCCATTTTGATTCTAACAACTTTCACAAGTAAAACAGAAATTTGGGAAAGTGTCCATAGCTACATAAATTTTCACAAATGGAAATGTACCATGTAAGCAGCACAGAGATCAAGAAACAAGCACCTGCAGAAGACATTTTCACACTCCCGCCGGTCACTGTTTTGTGGTCATGAGGTAGGTACACACACTCAGCTTAGTGAATACCGGTCAGTTTTCCACACTGTTATACTGATTCCCACCCCACCAGCAGGGTACGAGAATTCCTGTTGCTTCCCATCCCTGTCGACACTCCGCATTTCAGCCTTTTTACTTTCCTCATTCTGTTCATTCTGTTGTGTGTGTACTAGCACCTCCTCGAGGTTCCACTTCTGTTTCCTTGATACCTAACATAGCTACACACCTTTCATATACTTGTGGGCCTTGTGAACATGCTCATCCACAAAGTGTCTGTCCAGGTCCTTTGCTGGTTTTTCTCTTGGGTTGTCTCTCTACAGCTGATTGATTTAAGATGTTATTTATTCCCGATACGAGTCCTTCACTGGGTGTATGTATTGCCAATATCTTTCCCCAGTCTCCATCCCATCTTTTTACTCTCCCACTAAGGCCTTTTGATGAAAAGAGGTTCTTAATTTTAGTATAGTCCAATTTATTGATTTTTTTTTTTTTGGTTTAAGGTTCATGCTGCCTGTATCCTATTTAAGAAATCTTTGACTACTCCAAAATCATGAAGACATACTCTTGTTTTCTTCTAAAGGTGTTATTACATTACCCTTCATGTATAGATCTGCAACGTGTCTGAATTGCTTTGCTATGTACGGTGTGAGGTAGGAGTGAAGATGCATTTTTGTTTCCATGCGGAAGCCAGTGGATCCAGTAATGTTCATTAAGAATATTAACCTCCCAGCTCCCTTGCTTGTCACATCACTTTCACCACAAATCACATGACTGCATATGTGTGGTCTCTTTCTGCACTTTCTCCTACTCCTGTAGTCCTTTTGTCTACATTTCCACGTGTCAACACTACATCCTCTTATATTTATAGCTTAATAGATCCTAACAGCTGGTCGTTCAAGCCTCCTGGTTTTGCCCTTCGAGACTTGCCTATTGCTGGCGAGGGCCCGGCCCGGCAGGGGCTGGAACAGGGCGTGTGAAGACCTTATCAGACTGGAAGGAAGAGGTGGATTCGAGCAGGTTAAAATGTTTAAAAGTTGGCTTTGGTCACAGTGCGGGGTTTGTGGGGTGGTTAGGCCACCTGGGCGGCTATTGCTACAGCCCATGAATGGCGTGGAAGTAGCTGTGTAAGGAAAGCGTTACCAGCAGTCACAGTGTCCCTTCACCCTCCCTGGACCTGGGCTCCCGCTGTCTCTGCACAGCTGCCCGGGCCCTGTCTCAGCTCCGCGTCCTGCCTGGGAGCCCCTCCTGCTGCCAGGCCTTGAGCACGCGGCTCCATCGCCCCGGGACTCGCTACCCATCGCTCTCGGCCTTGTTCACCCTCCCCACCCTTCAGTCTCAGCTCAGCCCACTGTGCTGCAGAAAGCCTTCCACGAGGAGGAGGGTGACAATGACAACAACAACAACAACAAGAGTAATAGTAAATTTTACCAGGTCTCTTCTAGACGTCGGGGAAACAGCAGTAAGCAAACAGATGAAGCTGTTGCTCGGATGAGGTTACATTCTAGTGGGAGAGATACACAGTGAACACAAGAATGTACAGCATTTTGGATACTCATCAGTCCTAAGAAGAAAACTTAATCCTGCTCTCATTATCACCGAGGCTTTAACTGCCCATGTTACAAACTCAGCTTGTGTTGCAGATGAAGATGAAGAGCGTGTGCCTGTGAGTTGGAAAAATGACCCAGTGCTGTACTCCAGGTGCCATTAGCCGGGTGTCAGTGCTTCCTAAGTCTCTGCCCTGCTGGCGAAGCCCCTTCTAATTGGAGGGCTTGACAGACACACCCATCCAGGATCCCGGGGACGGGGGTGCACTGGGCCTACGTGGCCCTGACTTGCAGAGCCCCCAGCTCACAAGCCAGCCACTAACTACGACTCCTGCAGGGGCACGGGGCTCCTGCCCGCGGTGACCGGGCCGGCCTCTCCCACCAGGGCTGTGCCGGGGAAGAAGCAGTTTATAGGCTCTTTTATTTTCACTTCCTGCCTCTCTCTTACAGGAGATGGAGAAGCTTAATTGCTGAGTGTTTGGGATTTTTCCTGTTTTGTGCTGCTATGAGATATTTTAAGATATTCTTTGAGGGGAAAATAATTCCAAGAGAGAATCTTCTGGTGTTGAAAACTCTGGGGCTTTCAAGTGATAAGATGTGGCATAAAAGCAAAAAAAAAAAAAAAAAAAACAAAAAAAAACCAAGACTTCTTTTTTTAATTTTCAGTGTTTCTGAGTTTCTCCACAAAAGCCCATCTGCATGTGCGGTTTTAGGCGTGGAGTTGCTGGTGCTCAGTGACGGTCAGTAGGCGGCCTCTGCTTTGAGGGAAGAGCCAGCAGGAGACCCCGCAGGGCGGGGACGTCCTGTCCAGCACAGGGAGGGAGCAAGCCTTGTTCCAGGGCCATCCCAAATGCCACTGCCCATGGTGTGGTCTCCTCCCTGCTCCTGCCAGCAGGTTGAGGTCCCTCTGAACCCGGCCTTGACCGCGTGTCTACCAGGCACCAACCTCCCGGCCAACCTGGGAAACCACACCTGACTCCTGAGAGCCCAGGTGGGTTGTCAGCTCCACCCAGCGGGGAGCAGGCAGGGCCAAGGCAGCCCCTGTGGCCATCACGGGGCTTAATGGCACCTCCCTCGCTGCCCTGTCCATCAGCCGGACCCCCATCTTCATCTAGGTACGAGGAAAAACAAGCTGCTTTTCACATGGAGCAGTTCTCCAGCGGACACCAACTGGGTGTCGTACGGTTCAGTTCAGTTCTGACATTATCAGCCTGGAGCTTGGAGCCAGATCCCACAGGTTACAGGCTCAGTCCCACAGGGCTGCCCTGACTTCAGACACCAATCCCAAGGGAGAGGTCCTCACCCATCCTTCTGGCCGACTGGCTATAAAGTGGGGTTCCCCTTGAGGCCAATAAATTTGCTAGGACAGCTCAAAAAACCCGGGGAAGCACCCACTTATGTTTGCCAGTTTATTACAAATGATATTTACAGAGGAGCAGATGAGCAGCCAGATGCACAGGTCGGTGGGGCTTCCACGCCACCCTCCCCGCACCTCCCGCAGGCGGAAGCTCATGTGTCTTTGTTGTTCAAGAGTTTTTATAGAGCGGGATCTCCAGCCCATCCCCCCTTCCCAGCGGCTGCTGGGTGGGCCTGGCAGTTCCCACCCTCTAATCACTGCGTCTTCCTGGCCCCACTCAAAGCCACCTCAAAAAGACACTCCAATCACTCAGAAACTTACAAGAATTTTAGCTGCTCTGTGACAGAAACTGGGGTCAAAGGCCAACTATATTTCACGTTAGAGCACAATCTGCTTGCTCTTTTGCTTTGACGATCCCCATCATCCCCATTCTTACTTTCACATTTAATTATGGAAAGTGAAATGAAAGAAAAACCACTTACCCCTTCCAGCCTGTTGCCAAGTGTGCAGCTACTCTCAGCAGTTGGTGGGGAGGCTTCCTGAGCTTATTCTAAATCCACTCAGATCCATTTATACTCCCAGGCAGACATGCTTACGTAAAACACAGTCATTGTATATATGTATATATATCTGGCATGTGTGTACATATGTAATTTTTAACTTAGAATGTTACCAACATACTTCCGCATTAAGATATGTAGATCTACCTCATTTTTAGTAGCTTCACAGCATTCCTCTATTCAACAGTGCAGCAATTTATTCAAGCTTTCTCCTCTGTTAGAAACAGAGGTGTTTTCCCAGTTTTTTCTCCTAATTTTTCCTTTTTTATTTTCTAGCCATACTGAACATCCTGGAGCATATTTTTGCAATTATTCCTGTAGGATGGATTCTGGGAGCATCATTATTATTGGGTCAAGAATATAGTTTGCAGGGGAGGAGGGAAAACTTCCCTTCTGTTCCTTCTGAGGCTTCCCTGGAATGAACTGACAATAGACAGATTAATAGGAGAAAAAGGCATATAATTTTTTTGCTGTGCATGAGCACCGGAGCCGTGTAAAATAGGAGACTCACAGAAAGACCAGAGAGTTGCAGCTCATACACCCTCTTCGCAGGGAAGAGGAAGAAGGGGAAGTGTGGGCAATTGTGAGGGACAGCAAGTGATTCTCAGGGGAAATGAATGAGTCCCAAGAACAATGGCCTGGGACAAAGTTCCTCTGAGCTCTGGGGCATGTGACAGGAAGGTCAGGGGCAGAACTGCCCTGTGAACACAGATTGTCTTACTTATTATGCAGATAAAGTCTCCCAAGTAATCTCTCCGAGCTGCCCGCAGAAAAGCGTACGAGAAATCTGTCTGAGCATGGTGACAACTCCCAGATCTTCTCTCCTCCAGTGCTTAATCTTCCCTGGTTAATTGGTAAGATTTCTTCTAGACCAAATGTTAAGACAATTGCATTTTTCCTAGAGTAAATTCCCTTAACCAGATAAGGGAACTTTAGGTGGCTCCAGCTGCTGTCATCCCAGCTCAGGGACCCAAGGATTTCAGTACAGGTAAGGGTGGGATTGGCTTGGCGAGGGCCCCGGTGCCCACCCAGCACCAATGAAAGAGGCCAGAGAAATGGGGAAGCAAATTGATAGTCCCCCCACGATGACCTGACTATGATAGAAGAGGAAGCAGTTTCCTGTAGAAAGGGAGGATCCTATTACCAGAAAGAGGCAGAGGATGTTCACAGACCAAGGAGAGGGGTTTCCTCCATCACGGGGTCTTCTGTGGGTGCCGGGCGCACAGCTGCTGCAGGAGTATCGCCGGGGAGCCCATCGGGGATGAGGCTGGGGGACTGGTCTCCTGGGCGCCCAGGTAGAACCTTTGGAGGCTCCCACGCCACGGGGAGGGAGCCGCTGGGGCTGAGCTCAGGAAGCAGAAGCATCTCCTCCATGGTGGTTTTTATCTCCAGTCTCCGCAGCCTGTTGAGATGGGCCGTCCACTCTGCCTTACAGACGTTTGCCCGTGAATCTCATGCTCTTTACTAAGTTGTCACCTCCCCGACCGCAGGACCCACTTCTGACTCAGCTTTGGATTTCTGAGAACTCAGCACAGCACCTTATGAAATATGTGCAAAAGATGGAAATGTTGGTCAAATGGACAAAATTGTATTCTGATCAAGAGGCCCAACTTTACCTTCTTATACTATTCCCTGGTGTCTGGGATGTGTCTCTCTCTAAGTTCAAGTTGCCATGGTGCACGGTGCTCGTGGGCCTTCGAGCTGTCAATGCAGGCAGTAAAAACTCAACTGTAGTGGAACATTCACCCTTCTCTTGTGTTCCGTGGGTTGCACAGACCCGCGTCCAGCGGGTCCCCAGTGTTTCCAGGTGTGGAACGTGCGGGTGTGGGGACCACCATAAGCTGGGGCAGACTCAGCACGTCCTTCCAGCCTGGGGCTCATTCCCACACATTTCACAGCCTGCTAGTAAAGGTGACACTAGGTGACTTATTTCTTCTTGAAGTTTTTGCCAAATAGCTCCTTTTGTTCCCCCCCATAAACCACAGCTTTTCAATGTGTAACCATGTTTACCAGTAGATTATTCAAAGGCTCAGACTAATTACTGCAAACTACAAAGGGCAACTTGACATATGCATTGCCAATTGAACTTCTATCCCAGTGTCTCTGGATTTCTGGAACCAAAGGACCCGGTGCTGCATGAGCCGCAGGGAAACACACTCGGTCGCTGATCCACGTTATTGAAGACTGCCTGTATGTTACGAAAAAGGAGGCATCCCTTCGCCCACCCTGCCGCAGACTCGGGCATGTCCTACCCTCCTCCTGCCCCCGGCCTCACTCTCTCACATCCTGTGACTCACAGGACGTGTGCTCCAGGTCACAAAGAGTCCCACGATCAATGTGCTCGGCTGGTGCCAGATACTCCCGCCAGGAGATGACTCCACATTTGCTCCCTAAAACATGCCGAAGCAAGGGTGGCCAAACTGCCTTTTCTGATCTCTTGACTTTGAGAGAGTCTTAACACGTGTGAGGGTGTAACAGGCTCCACAGAGGCCTCAGAAATGCTCTCTGGGGGGCTAAGCTCCCTCTCCCAGAGTGGGCGACGTTTTCACATCCATCCTCCCTGCCCAGGCGGTGGGTTTCCCACAGACCGACACGCTGGCTAGAGGGAGACTGTTCCCCAAACACCCACACCCTTCCCGGCCTCCCTGTCCCTGGCAGGGCACAAGGATGCTGTTTCCTCTTTTCCAGATTCAACAGTGAGAGATTTAATGTAAGTCTACGAACTGGTGATTTGTGACAAAACCGAAGCTAAGTCACTTGGTTAAGAGAGGGATTTGCAGCAGTCACTCCTGTCATAACGCCTGAGCGTCTGCGCCTCTGCGTGAGTCACATGTTTTGTTCTTTCTTCCCTCCCTTCCTGCCCCCATCCTCTCTTCCTTCCTTCCTTCCTTCCCCCCTCTCTCTCTTTCTCTCTTTTTCCCTTTTTGCACTAGCATGTAAGCTTCCTGAGAGCAGGACACTGACTTTCTTGCCCAACTCCTAGAATCCCTGCCTGACATATAATAAGGGCTCAGTATATGCCTCTTTTGTTGACTGACATTGCAAAATTTATATTGAAACATTAAAGCTCAGAAAAGTAATAGAAATTCTCTGTTGCCCTTTCTCATCCCGAGTCACCTGTATGCTCCCACTGTGTTGATCAAATGATGCTTTCTAAGGTGCCAGACCTGGTGTTACACACCGTACATTGGATTATCTCGTTGAGCCTGTGGAAAGCCCTGTGATGGTGGTGTTGTTATTATCTGCATCTTTATAGACAATGAAGCCAAGATTTAGAGAGAAAGTAATTTCTCCAGGTTCTCCTGCCAATAAGTGGAGGAGCGAGGATTTGAACCCAGGTCCTACTGGCTACAGAATGTGTATCTATCCCTAGATATCGGTCAGCAGGTGAAATCTACCAGCCCATGGGATGATCTGAGAGAAGTGGCTTTTTGTTAAGATTTCAGCAGGGATGAATGCAGGGGTACCACATCCAGGTTCCCAGAACTTTGACAGTTAGTGACAAAGAAACTCACAAGGGTGGCCAACTCAAGGCAGATGACATTTGTCATTTCATGGAGAGACCCACAATCTCTTCAGCATTCAGGCTTGTCACCAGGGCTCCACCAGGGTAGCAGTTATTCTGGAAATGCTCCCCTGGTGGCACAGCAAAGTGAGGTCACAGGGGGGCAGGGTCCCCCTCACCTTGCAGGGTGAATGCAGACCGCCCATCCCTCACTGACTGTAGCAGCCACTTAGGAGCCACGTGATTCCTCAGTCCCCAGCTCGCACGGGTCGTGGGACAGATGTGCCCTACTCCCCTGCCAGGACAAGCACCACAACCTCTTAGCACCAGCAGTCTCTTTGTCTCTTAGTTCAACTTAGACAAGGAGACATTTTAAAAAATAAATTTTATAATGTATATTTTTGTCTTTGATAAACACATAATATATACATACAATAGCGCACGCACACACATACACACACACACACACCCCTCTACTGACCCCAGAGACTGCGCCCACCATAGCTAAAGACCGACAGCATCCAGCCATAGCTGGACCAGGCCGGGCACAAATGCAGGGCGCTGAGACCGGAATCCCCCTCCTTCAACACTGAGCTGCTTGAAGTAATGACAGGTCTGTGGCTGATGGCTTGGGATGTCGGTAGCAGGGACATGTGCTTAGCTTTTGGAATTTCTGCACCTCACAGGAAGCCTCTGGGCTGCCCAGGTGCCTGTCCAAATGGCTTGGCTTAGCAAGGTATTTCTAATCAGTTTTGCAAGGCCCACTCCCGGTGCTGACCCAGTTGCCACCTTGACCATGCTGGGGTGACCGGGCCGGCCGACTCTGCCCAGGCTCCTGGTCCTGCTCATATGTGTCATGTTTATGTGTATATTTTGAATGAGTGGCTGGCTCTGACTTCTTTGTTCTAATGAGTCTACATCTGCAGCACCAATAATTATGACAGTTCTAACACTTCCTTATAAAATGTGTTAACGCTTAATAATGAAGACTATCCTGATTTATATATGCTGTGTATATTTTTCATCAGATTGCACAGTGAAAAGCTATCACTTTGATTTTGGAAGCTGCCTGATAATTAAATCTGAATCTCTCTTTCACTATATGTATTCTTAAAGGTTCAGGAAAAACATATTTTGGTCCCAAATATTAAATTTCTACTCAGCCCTAAACAGGCCCCAAATCCTGATTGTGCTCCAAACCAGATTTTTAATGTAAAGATAAATTGCTCCCTTGTTGATATTTATTTTAGTGTTTTAAAAAACCTCCTCTTCCTCCACTAAAATACCAGCGAGCACCAACTGGCATGCAGCAAGCGTGCTCGTAAGCAGGTCCTTTGCGTGGCTGGAGCACAATGCCATCTGTACCCTCTTTTGTTTGGCCAAAGTAGCTCAATTTTTTCCATCAATAACAATGTACAATGAAACCTCATCTGTTTAGAGGACGGTAAACATGGACTTTGAATTCAATTATGTGTTATAGTTATTAATCATCTAATTAATTGGCTGAGGAATAGAGTTGCCTAGAGCAGTGTAAATTATTTTGACCAAACAATATGTGATTAATCAGATTTTCCAAATCAACTAATGGAAAAATAAATAAAGGTGCGCAAGGCTCTATACTGGGCATCTGCTGGGGTGCGTTAGATGACTACAACCTGTCCTTGTGTTTAAGGCTCTTACAATCTATTATAGTTGAGGAAATAGGATGTGTGATTTCTGAGCCAGGTAGCAGGTCCTCATGGGGATCTAGGGTCCCTTCACCTTCCCCACTGTTCTTAATTAAATAACAACATAAACCACCTCAAATCATTTTCAAAGCAACTATAAATCTACATATCCGTATCTGTCTCTATGTGCATAGGTACCTGTATATCGATAAACATACCATAGAAAACATATATATCCTCAGTGCAAGACGAAACTAAAAATTAACCACCACGTCCTAGAATCCATGAGGGATTTTTGCAAATAGGGTATGGACGGCACTAGACAAACACATCGCTGATTGCCGAGAAACACTTCACATCCAGAGACAAATACACCTGCAAAGGAAGCTGGGCTGGGCCGTACGACAGCCCACGAACACACTCGCATTGCAACGCGTGGGAGCTGGGAGCTGGGAGGCGTGTGGAGCGCCCGAGGCTTCCCTGCTTGACTTTGCACGGCGGAGGCTCTGCGACTCCATCAGCGCCTGGCGCTTGCCCCTGGGGGGTCGGCCGTTCCAGGCAGGGGGCCAGGCGTGTGTATGTGGACTGTGTGTGTGTGCACACGTATGCTTGTGTGTGCAGGGGGCACGAGCATTTCCCCTGCAGTCTCACCAGCATCTCTCCTGGGGAGTCAGCCTGGGGACCAGGAGGAGATGACGCTCCTGGTGGCCTCCACAGACCCGGCTGTCTTAAGTCACCCCCCGCCCCCACCATCTCTCACGCCCAGGTCACCCCAACCCCCAGGTTCCTGGATTCCCAAACTAGTAATTCACTTCCAATGCTAGGTTGCCAAATTGAATGCAAGATGTTCAGTTAAATTTGAATTTCAGATAAACAACAAAAATTTTAAGTAAAAGTATGTCCCAAATATCCCACGGGACATGCTTATACTAAAATTTTTGTTGTTTATGTGAAATTCAAATTTTTGTGGGCATCTTGCTTTTGTTTGTTTTTTCTAAACACCCCATCTGTGAATGACTGATACGGTATGTGTACCGGTCTCAGCAGGCCAGTGATTGACAGCATGGGGCTTTAACTGTCCAATTTCTAATCCTGACTCCACCACTTACCGGGCCACAGAACCCTGGGCAGGTCGCTCATCCTCTCTGGGTCTCAGTTTTCTCATCTGTAAAATAGGGATAACGGTGGCAAGCTGCTGACATTTTTGTTGATTCAAATACCACTGGCAGGAGAAGAGGGTGACTAGCAGGCTGGGTGAGGCTGGTGTCCACGCTGGTGAAGAATGACAAGGACAGACGTGGGCCATAGGGCAAAAGCAAGTTACCAACTTTACCATTGTCTCTAATGTAGATGCATTTTCCAAAGAATGTCACGATAGCATAACCAAGATGGGGGCTCATTGGGTTTTTTAAAAAGAATAGAATCCACACATTCTAATATAAACAGATAAATTCTTCCAGCAAGCTGGCAGAATCGTAGTCCCCAAACAGCAAAGACGCTAATGGGAAAATAGCAGGTGCACGCTTACCGCGTCAGTTCCCGCTCCCAGTCCTGCTGGCAACTTGGCAGCCACCCTGGAAATCGTGCAAATGACTGACACGTCTATTTGCACATGCTCGTCTGCCAAGAATAAGACGAGACCGAAACAAGCGGATTTTCACACTGCAGGACTCCGGCGTCCAGCGCTTAGAGAGAACCACGGTGGGGGGAGAAAGACGTGGACGCCTCTCTGCTGCATCATTAGCCCCCTCTTTTTCCAGACTTGACTGTCCCTTGGGGGTACAGATTTTGTTGCAAGTTCACACCAAATCTACAGACACTTGCTTATGAATTCTACTGCCTCTTCCACTCCTCCTTCCCTAGCACAGACTTGTGTCCAAGGCCAGTTTTAGTGAGTGCTCAGGGCGACATGAAGTTGGAAGGAGGACTATCACTTACCTGCGTGATGCTCATAAGGAATGGGCAGAAGTGGCACTTCATTTCGAGCCTCTGCCGTGTATGGATGATGTGCCAGGTGGGCAGCACAGGTGACCAGATGGACAAGGTCCCTGCTCACATTCTAGTTGGTCGAAAAGAAAACAAACAAGGAAAGAATCAAATGGAACAACATAGTTACACATTTGTATTTTCCTGGGGGAGCCGCTTCCAGGGGTGGGGGTAGGGGTGGTGGGTTGCATTTCAGAAAAACCGTGAGAAGTTCCCTTGCTAGCTGGGAGCAGAGTTCTAAGTTCTCCACATATAGTCTCCTTCCAGAAATGAAAGCACCCAAGGATGACGTGTTACAGTCGAGCAACTGTAAATGGTCACACGCGGTTTGCAGAACTGGCCTCCAGCGCGCACGTCACGGAGGGAGCCAGTCCGGGGTCACGCTCCAGGGCGACCACCAATGCTTTGTGTTCAGCAACGGGGCTTCCCAGTTCACACCAATCATTCCTGGTTTTATTTTTAACATTTAAGAGAGGTTTCTTGCCATTTAGTGAGTGTTACGTTTGCTTGAATCTGGAGAACATGCATCAGGTAGTTCCTCAAAGATTATCCTTTTTTGAAGAAGGGTTATTTCAGAGGAAGACCCTCTGGGTCTTCCAGAGCCTGCTGGCATCTCTGGCCCAAACTGGCCGGGCCTGCGGATCCTCACCGTTTACTCCCCTTACTGGAGCAAGCCCGCGCTCCAGCCGCATTAGCTCAGATGGTGGTGTCCAGCCCGTCCCGCCAGAGACCGCTGCGATCCTGCCTGGACCCCTCCCAGGGGAGCGCCACCCGGTCCCCGGAAAGCAGGGCAGGAGGAACAGCACAGACGAGGCCGTCCATCAGCGCACGACCTGGAAAGCTGGCGGGGGACAGCCGGAGCCAGACACTCGGCAAGTACTTCCTCCTCGGCTCTGGACAGGCCACGGGGCTCAGCAAAGCCTCCTGGCCACGTTCACCTCTCTGTGGTTGATCATGCCAGGAGCAAGCAGGGCTGGGGGATCCCGGTGCCACCCGTGTCAGAGGAGGGGGCGGGAGGCAGGGTGGGGTGATCCGGAGGGCTCCCTGCGGGCTGCTGGTCACCACCGTCTTAGTCTGTGGCCGGGCAGCCCTCGCTGCTCTGGGATAATTGGCCAGGGATGGTCACTGAGCTTTTCCCGAGATCCCTGGTTTTTCTCTCTTTTCTCCTCCGCTCGGCCGCTGATCTCTGCTCCTGCTCTATTGCCCTGAAGCGAAATTGGAGTCGAGGCGAATCTTGCCACAAACTGAATGAGGACCACCTGACTTGTCCTTCTGAGCAAGTGCTGCAGTTCTGGATCTAAGGGGACTTCAGGACATTCAGCCGGTTGCCTGGGAATGGAGTATACATTGGCACAAAAATTGAGAGTGGTGGTTTGGAATCATTTCTTCCTTTTTTGATTTTATTCTTTTTAAAAAAAACATTGTATTTTAATTGTATTGTACCTACTCTGGAAGATATACATTAGGTTTTAAAACCACATGTAAATCACCACCCAGTGCTGGCCACTCTCGACTTTACACTTGAGTGATTCCTGGGTGCACCTATCAACACCTTCTGTCCAGCAACGGATCTCACTCTGCACACCACGTGGTGACTGTTGACTAATATGTGACCAGGACTTCCTCTAGTGGTGGCTTAATTAATTCTGCCACAGTTGTCTTGGCTACAGGCAGATCCTACTCAGTCTTAGATCTGAGATGGGTTCTTGGGAAGACCCTGGGGCCAAGAGGTAGAGAGAATTAAGAGGAAGGGGCGCATCAGTCCGTAAGGGGTTGCATTTGCTAGTATCTCTGAGGTTCTAGGATCTCACAGGGTCTTCTCATTTCCTACTTACATGTCCTTCCAGAAACGGCATCACCTACAGCATTTCCAGGACAAACAAACCTGCCAGGAGACAGGTATTAGAGTATTTGGATAGGTTTGCATTTCTCTTGCTTTTATTTTGTATTTTTTAATTTCTTTTGGAGACAGGGTCTTGCTATATTGCCCAGGCTGGACTTGACCTCCTGAGCTTAAACCATCCTCCCACCTCAGCCTCTCGAGTGTCTGGGACTATAGGCACACGCCACTGTGCCCAGCTTATTTTAGTTTTTTAATGTTGAGGACATATCAACAAAATCTATTGATTTTGTATATGTTGACATAAGTTGATTACAGTTATCCAGTGATCCTAATCCACACGGTAAAGAGCTTCTCCATCCATCCTTTCCCTGTCCCGAGTGCGCTTTACTTGCGAATAAGCCTCAGAGCGCAGCACGCTTGGGGTCAGCCTCGGCAGGCTGTGGCTCAAAAGCCAGGCCCCTGGTGGGTGCTGCTCAGCTTTCTGCATCAGCACAATTAACCTGAAAAATACGAGTCGGAGTTGGCACAATAGAACGAGGAGTGATTGTTTGAAGCGAATAACAAAGTCAAAACAGGCTCCTGAGGCTTCCGCAGCCAACCAGCCTCAGGGCTCTGGTAAGTGATTCACTTTCTCTTCCCTGTTGTTATAAATGTTTCTCATTGTTGAATACCTATTGCTTGTTAGGGCCGAGCCCTTTTCTCTAAATGGCTGAGAGATGAGTTGTCAGTTGAAAAAAATGCTTCATGAATGGGAGTACTGTTGCCTGGCTCCACATTCATAAACGCCATGGCATCTCCTGCCTCTGATCAGGCTGACAGCAAGACAGAGAATCTCAGGTAAACTCCGGGACGGGAGGATAGAGAGTGTGGCCCGTGGTGCTCTTGTCCTGCAAAGTCAAAGTTCTGGAAACGCTCTGGGATTGAACCTGCCCTGCAGTAAACCCTTTTCCCCGCTGTCTCCACCACGTGTAACGTCCAGTCTACACCGCTGTCTGCTGTGTGTTTGTGTTGAACGGCTTTCTAGATAGGGTCGCTGGAAGAACAGTGCCAACTTTCCAAAGCCCTCTGTGCTGGCAGACAACAAAGGAAACAGCCATCACGTACCCCAGCAAGGAAGGCAGAGGTCCCTTGGAGGAGAGAGAGTTTTGTAGAGCGATTAACCATGAACTTGGCACCAGGGAGGGGAATTTTACCGATTCCAGAATCAGAAGACACAGCTGGGTGGAATAAGAACCAAGCCTCCAAGAGACCAAGGGAAAAGTAAAGAGAAACCATCGTGGAAACACAGAAATGTGACCAGCACACCCAAAGGACCATAAGCCTCGAGACACACGCCGCCCTGCGAGGTTCCCTCCGCCTCACTGCCTCTCCTTGTTGCTCTCTCTCTCTGGTCTCTGGATGACGTAGCTTTATAACCTTCTGCCTCCATTGATTGTTTTCCTCTCATTTTCTCCAGATCAAAGTTTCTCAAAAAACTCTGAAATACTGTGTCACCATGTCCAGGCATCTAATACAGGTCTAAACCACCCGTCTCCACAAGCACCAGGCATCTCGTCCTTACGTGTGAGCTCACAGAGGCTTTCAAGCTGCATTTTAACATTAACAGAAATGACAGACATTTGCATTATAGACATCATTGAATACAAGAGGGACCTTATCTTCTGGAGATTGGGATTTTCTGCATAATTTTAATGTAGATCAATATATGCTAATCGAGGTTAAGGTTCTTTCTCTCCTAGGACACCATCTGAAAGTCAACTCCATAAGTTTACTCCTTCCTTCTTTTCTCTCTCTTTCTCTGTTTCCTTCTTTTTTAACAAAATAATTTCAGCCTCTATGTGACATGGTTAATGACCAGCCGAGTAACTTTAAGCAGGTCCTGCAAAGGGCCTTCCCTCCCCATGCCCTTCAAAGTCTAAATCTCATTAGGTATAAAAGGGAAAGTTTGGACCGATCTTTTGTGCCTCTTCTAGTTCAATGATCAATGGAATTTTATCTTTATCATAAAAATCTTGGAATTCTAGGGCTGGGCGATGTCCTAGAGAAATTCTCTTCAATTTGAGCACACCAGGACCCAGGGAACAGAAGTGACGTCCCCAAGCCCTGCAAAAAGTCCACGGCAAAGCTGAGATTAGAATACGGGCCGCGGTCAGCCAGCATGGACTTCATTTTGCCAGTACTATGTCCTGGACTTTACTCATTAAGGAACTCATGCTTGATTATTTTAACAGCAAAAGATTAAGGTTACTAAAATTCTTCATCTCTACTACTGATGGTGTCCATTATTCCAGTAGAAAAAAAATGGTCTCCTTTTATTAAGCCACTCAGTATACACAGAAGTGACATTCGCTTATTTCATTTCTTGTCCTATTGTTAGATCTAATGTGATTAGATTTAAATATGCATTAGGCATAACATTTTATTCTTGGCTGAAATGACTTATAATAAGTTTTTGAGGTCCTCTTGAGTGGTTAGATAATGTTAAGTTTAACATTTAAAAAAATCAACACTTGAAACGTTTGAGACTTTCCACTGGACATTGGCTTCTCAGTTACGTTCCTGGAAAAAAGTACTTTATGAATCATCCGTCCATATGTCCTCATGTATAAAGAATGTATTGTGTGTATTGTTCCACCACACAGATGGTATTTTTCCCCGTTCAGTCTCATCCTGAGAGTGTGGCTTTCCCAGGAAAGCAGTAATTCACCCTTCATGCCGCCCGAGCCAAGACCAGCTCATCCTGAGCAGCGGATCCGGCAAAGTCTTGGAAACCTACTAACAACCACTGAACACCCGGGGGAAACGTGTTCAAGCTGAGTCTTTTTTCCATGTTCTCAACTCCTCTTCAGTGAAACTCACTCTGCAGGGTGGGGAAAGAGGAGGCTGCCACAAGCCTGACACAGCATGTTTGTCACTTGGGAAGGGAGTGGGGGACGCCCAGGCTGGCAGTGCCCCCAGCTCCCAACAGAAGCGAATGCTCTATGAACCAGAGAATCCTTGACAGACATCCTTGGGCTTGTCTCAGATTCCACGCGGGTGAATATTAATTCAAAATCAATTACATAAACACGCAAAGGAATAAACCACTATGAGTGAATGTCAGCAGCAAACAACAAACAAAAGAATTAGGTCTCCAAGTTCCTTAATTATTGGAATCATCACATACAGTCTACAAAATAAACATTTTAATGTGAAGAAATGAAAGCTAGAATAAAAATGACCAGAAATGGGGGTGGGGAAGATGGGGGGATTTTGGAGGCATAAACTTTCAGTTATAAGATGAATGCAATCTGGGGATCTAATGTACAACATGGTAACTAGAGTTGGTAGTAATGTATTGTATACTTGAAATTTCCTAAGAGAGTAGATCTTACACTGTTCTCACCACACACACAAAAATACAAAATGATGGGTATGTTCATTGTGGTAATCACTTCATAATGTATACATATTTCAAGATATCACAACATACACCTTAAATATATATAACTTTTATTTGTCAAAAAATAAATGATAGTAATTTTAAAATTTTAAAAAATGACCAGAAATAACAATCAAAATTTTCAGGGATATATTTTAAATAATCAAGTCAAGTTTTACAAATGAAAATTATCATTAATGAAATGAAAAATTGGATAGATGAGTTACAAGTAGATTAAACACAGTTGAAGAAAGAACAGAAAATTAGATTTAAAGAAATTCGCCAAAATTTAGCACAGAGAAACAAGAAGAAATAAAATATGAAAGAGAAGTGAAGAAATACAAAGCAGGAAGTTAAAAAATATAATTTGTGTCTAATTGGAATCCCAGAGAATGGAAGAAGAGAAATATTTGAAAAGATAATGGTCTGGAATTTTCCAGAATGGATGAGAACATGAATCCCCAGTTATAGAAAGTCCAATGAATTCCAAGTGGCTTAAATTTTAAAAAAAATTCACACTGTGTTAGATTATAGTGAAATTATGGAAAACCCAACAAAAAAGAAAAGATGTTAAAAACAGCCAAAGAGATGAAACAGATCACCTACAAGGAAAAATCAGATTTGTACTAGACTTGTATTAATAGCTGTAATGAAACCTAGAGGAAGTAAAACGATACCCTTACAAGGGCTGATTTAGGACTGTCAACTCAGCAAACTAAGATTTAAAAGCAATGGCCAATTGAAGAGAATCTTATAAACAAAAATGGTTTTGCTATCAAGAGACTTTAACCAAAAGGACTCCTGAATATGTCCCCTAGGAAGAGGAAATGATCCTAGAAGGAAGGTCTGATCTTGAAGACAAAGGGAGTAAAATAATTTTCAAACAATGAATGCATTTTTAAAAGTCTGTATAAAATAATAATAATGTAAACAACCAAATACTGAAACACAATAACAGGTAAATCTGGAGATTAAACAATTATTCAGGAGTGGTCAAAGTATGGACTAACTTTAGGTATGAGGTTCAGTAAGTCTGAATTCCAAAGTAACTACCAAAAAAAATAAATGGATAAATAAATCATGGAGAGTATCACTTTCAAACTAGTGGAGGAGAAAATGGAATGATAATAATAATAACAGAAGAAAAAGAACAACAACAAATCAACTTATTCAAATAGAAGAAAAAATACATAGAACTAGCAGGGTAAATAGAAACCACAAAATAAGGTGAGATGGAAAACCAAGTCTTAATATACAATAATTACACTAGATAAAAATGAACTAAATTTTCCACCCAAAATACACAGTATCAGTTTAGATTAAGGGAAAAGAATCTATTATGCCCATTTAACTGAGCTATGTCTTAAAACATAAGGAGACTGGAAGTTAAAAATAAAAGAATTAAAGATACTAGGCAAATAGTAAAGAAATCTGGAGCAGCTATAATAATATCAGATGGAATAAATTATTGGGAAAAAGAATAGTTACTTCATAATGTAATCATTTCAAATTTGTAGGATCTTAAATAGTTTCCAAATACATAAAGTAAAAATTGATAAAACTGCAGGGAGAAATTGACATATTCTTTGCCAGGGTAGAAGATTTCAATTATTTCCTTTCTCAATTATTGTTATGTCCAACAGATGAAAATATTAGTACAGGTATAGAAGACCTGTCCAACACTATTTAACAAACTCAATTTAACAGGCATTCAGATATCAGTATTCAACAAAGGGAAAATACACATTCTTCTCACACACAGATAGAGCACTTTCAAAAGCTGGATATGTAGTAGACCATTAAAAAATTTCAAACTTAACGCACACACACCTTAAAGATCATATTCTTTAACAATTATGCAAATTAGTTATAAGTTAATTAAACAATATATATATTTAAAACATAAAGTCCCACGTGTTCCATAGACAGAGGTGTCTTAGAAACACTGGCTTAAACCAAGTTAAACAATAATGAGGAGGAGGAGGAGGAGGAGGAGGAAGAGGAGGAGGAAGAGGGGGAAGTAGTGGAAGAATTGTTTTGCTGCAGTTCTCATATGTGTTAATATATTGATGTATGTCATGAATTTATAAGTGAAGAGGTAAAGTGTTTGATGCAGTGTTCATATTTTTATTTCGCCACGCAAGTTTCCATCCATGGAGTAACTCCTGGGACTAGTATTCTGTGGGCCGCAGTTGGGGAAACACGGCTCTCAGCGACCCTGGGGCATCCTTCAGGTAAACCTTGTTCTTTTATTAACCCTCTTTAATGTCCCATAGCAACTGCAAGCCTCGATACTACAGCTCCCGGTAAGCATTCTAATAAAACTGTGACTTGATCTCCTGGTGCGAGTGGTAAGATTAAATCTTTCACAGCACACGGAATGAACAGGAAAGAATCAATTTGGCAGAAAGGAGGCATTCGAAGATAGGGATATTTGTGTTTTTATATTATCCTAATTTTTAAAAAAAATACACGAGCTACTCTGTAATCCGTGTCAAAGCTCTGAGACCTTCTTTAAACTGCTTCTCAGACTTGTCAGGACAGTTGTGACTCTCGTGGGGTTGACCTTCATCCAAAAAGTCTCACTTTCTAGACGGCTGAGAGACCAAATTCCTTTCCAGACGAGTGAGGCTGTGACCTGGCGATGACTCACTCTGTGGATGGAGAGCTGATCCACTATGCGGCCTGGAGCAGCAGACCCTTGCTGCCCCTTTGCAGCTCCCGCTCACACAGCCCCCGCCGCCCTGAGACGGTTCATCAGCCCTGCTCGGGCGGGGCCCCCTGCACCGTGTCAGTGGGAGCGGATCCGAGAGAAGAATCTACAGCAAACCCACTCTGGGGCGGGGCAGCTGTAAGAGCAGTTATTCCCCAGGAATCTTTCATTCTAATGTATGAAATAAGCTCACACATTATGGGTTCACCTGACAGTATTTTCATACACCTGAGAAGGTATATATATATGTTAACCCAGTGTGGTGATTTTAAAAATGTGTCCAAAAATTCTTCCTACTCCTCCCTCCAAGAGATGGAGCTTAATTCTCCCTTCCTCAAGTGTGGGAGGACTTAGTGAGTCACTTCTAGTGAACAGAGCACAGCAGAAGTCATGGGTGTCATTTCTGAGATGAGTTCCAAATGTCGCTGTGGCTCCCATCTCGGTGTTCGCTCTTCCTCTCTCCCGGATCACTCGCGCTGGGGGAAGCCACACCATGAGTAGAACTGTGGAGAGGTCCACGTGGCAAGAAATTGAATCCCCCTGAAACAGCTCCAGGAGTGAGCGTGGACCCTCTGGCCCATCAGCTCTCCAGGAGCAGCAGCTGAACTGCAGCCTCACGAAAGACCATGAGCCAGAACCACCAGCTGAGCTGCTCCTGGATTTCTGACCCTCAGAAACCGTGAGTTAATAAGTGCTTGCTGTTTTGCAGTGCTAAATTTGGGGGTTATTTGTTACACAGCAGTAGATGACTAATACACCCACTGATCAAAATTGTTCGGGGGATAGGGAAGCCCTAACGAGATAGTCTCAGAAGGTCTGTATCTGCCGCACATGCTGGGATCATACTGGGCTGGTGGGGAAGGTGGTTCCCATTCCCTGTGGCTGGTGGCCTGAACTGTTGGGGAGGGGAGAAGGATAGAGCCTTGCTCTGGTACTGAGGGTTGCCTACAACCTTCGACCACTGTGGCTGAATAAACTATGGCACATTCGCACAATGGAGCACTCTGTAGCTGAAAAAAAAAAAAAAAGATGGAAAACCTCTATAAATTGGGATCAAGTGTTTTCCAAGATATATTGTTAAGTGAAAAAGCAAAGTGCAAAAGGTTAGCTATAGCATGTTTTTTTAAATTTGTTTAATAAAAAAGAAGATATAAGAAATAGTCGTATATGTTCATTAGTGCAAAAAGAAACTCATGAAGGATAAAGCAGAGACTAGTGGGATTGGATACCTACAGAGAGTGGATTGGAACAGGGTATGGAGGATGGGAGATGGGCTAGGCCCACAGGGGTGGGGTGAAGAGACGCCTTGTTCTGAGGACAACTTCGTGCATAGTTTGATGTTTAGAATCATGTTCTCTTTTACATACTAAAAATAAATGAATAAATGACATCAGCCAGACTGGGAATAAAAAGAAATGGAAATTGCAATACAAATGGAAACTAATGAACCTTTCATATTTCACATGAAAAACATAATCACACTGAAGTGGAAGAAAAAAAAAAGCTAAAGCAAGAATTTTGATAATATAGTCTCAGGCTAAAGACAAAAAATAACTATAAATAAATATTGAACCCGGACAATTATATTTGTTTTTTACAGTGGTAAGAGTTAGCAATTCTGAAACTACTTAACATGTATTCTGGAATTGAACAAATAAATATATTGTGGATAAAGAGAGCCACGTTTCTCACTATTGGAGAAGCAAGTAACAAATATGTAAAGAGGGAAGGAAAGAACTAACTTTGTGGTTAGGGTTGGAAGGATTATTATGAACTCATAATAAAAAATATGTGTGTGGGAATGTGGGGGTGTATACACACACACACACACACACACACACACACACACACACAAATACATACAAATATTTTTAGCTCTATCCACTGGGGATCCAGAAGCAACAGTGTCCCAGGAGCACTGATGCACGTGGGGCCCAGATCTGGGTTTCCAGACACCATCCTCTGCTAGAGAGAACCAGGCTCCCTGGAGAAACGTTTGATTCCAGGCTGGGGGCTGGGAAAATTCATGTCAGCCTGAAACAGCTTGTTTTGCCAGAAAGTAGGGAAGCGCTCAAAGAATCATTAGTGCTTGTCAAAGGACACAGAAGACAGATTTAAGGAGCCCCTGCTTGCCAAATTTAAAACAACCTGAGCATCAAAATAATTACAGCAATGGGTTATAACCCATTGCATAAAATGAGAATATA
Source organism: Varecia variegata (assembly GCA_028533085.1). Classification (NCBI taxonomy): domain Eukaryota; kingdom Metazoa; phylum Chordata; class Mammalia; order Primates; family Lemuridae; genus Varecia; species Varecia variegata. The sequence continues at coordinate 4,225,347 of CM052439.1, forward strand.
TGAACCTATAATTAATTAATTAATTAATTAAGTGGGAAGGAAGGGGAAGCAAGAGAAAGCTCCTCCCTGGAACAGAATTTCAACCAACTTATGCAGAAGAAATGATGGAATTAGAACATCACAATTTAGCAATGAGCAAAGCAGCAATTATTTCAGGTGAATATCATCAGGGATGAAACTAGTGACTGACAAAACACACTGAGAAACAGACAGCTACACGGCCTCTGGTATTTCTCCCCAGTGTCATTACTAATTCCAAAGGGAAAAATCATAACTTGATAGTGGGGCAACCTGGCAGGAACCAGCTTAACTAAGACGTCAGTCAGTGATTCAACTTGGGGAGGGGGAGGAGAGAGAAAGAGAGAGAAAAAGAGAGAGAGAGAAAGAGAATGATAAATAAAACAAAACTTATCAAAGGGTGTGCAGGAATTCTTTGTACTATTTTTGTAACTTTTCTGTCTGAACTTATGCAAATTTAAGATAAAAAAAATTTAAGTACCTCTCTGCTGAGTGCTAGGTCTCTGGGGGAAATCACTTCCTGCCCATGGGACCAGCTACTTACCGGGAGGAAGGATGAGACTTACCTGCAGCTTCTGTGTGAATGACTGAATTTCCATCTTAACCCTCTTTCTGCCCTTTTGAGAGTGCTACTCAAAGCTTCTTCATCAGGATAAAAAGTGTCACTAAAACACACTGATTGTTGTCTTCTTTGCTTCTCCTGGGAACGGAGGAAAGAGGCTCACAAGATACAGGACAAGTCTCTGCAGCTTAGCTCTCTACGGAAAGCAGACAGGAGAGGAGAGGAGACATCCTGACCGAGTGGACAAGCAGTCGGGTTGGCAAAGTAGCAGAGAAGACGGTGTGGGCCCAGGTGTCAGTGAGGACTGTCTTCACGGCCGCAGGAGAGAAAGACCTGGCGTGATGGGACGTGGCAAAAACTCAGTGCCAAGGTTAGGTTGGGTTGGCTGGTGACAGTGGCTACAGCTTGGAGTGACTCCAACAGCAAGAGCTGTGCTGGCTGTGCGAAGAGCTTGGCCAGGTGATGGATGGCCACCGCGTAAACTGATGGTTTGAATCTCTAAGGGGAGGGACCTTCATTTCTCCTGCCCACAGAGGATGGAAAGGTCACATTTGGGCATTTAGATTAGAATATGAAAATTAAAGCGTGAGATGCACCTACCCTTTTGAGATTGGGGTTACTTACACTTTAGGACACCACGTGGAAGGGGCCTTTCTTTATCATTTCTCCAATAATTCATTTCAAGATTTAATGAAAGGGAAAAATATGTTAGATAATAAGTTATAAAAACCTCTAAGAAATAAATAACATTTTAACAACTTATTGACACAAGTCTTTCCCCCCAAATTCCTAGTTCACAAAAGCTAATTCTAATGTGGTAACATCGTAATGTATGTCTGAATAAAAATTCCACATGACATTGGTTTTCCATTCCTGATGTGGTAATTGTTCGAACTCTGTCAAGTTAACATTGTAACAATATTTCGCTGGGTAAAGTAACTGATTCACCATTTTAAAACCTGTTCCAAGAACCGCTTTTACATTAATTAATTGAGTTTCACTAGCAACAAAAACATAGTGACTCATAGTATAATATCAGAGCACAGGGTAGAAAGAAGGAACACATTTATCTGTCTCTTCAACAGATGCTCATTGGATGCCTGCCACGTATCAGCCAGTGTACAAACCACTTCCAAGGCGAGCAGTTAATAGCTTGAAACCAAAACATAGTTGTCCAGAGGAAGGCACAGTGAGGATGAAGATGATGTTGCTGTTGCTGGTCATGGTAATGATGACAGCTAGTATTAAATGTTTATGCAGCTTCCGTGCCTAGACCTGTAGTAAGTCACTGAGAGAATATTATTAGAGACACGAGATAGACTATCAGGATCAAAATCTGCACATGGAAGCAGTAAAGAGAAGAACTGACGTATCTGTGACATAGAGAACCATCTCAAGATGTTCTCTCAGAATGCAGATGAAAAGGACCAAAAAAAGCACGGGAGAATGACAAAACGATAAAGGTAAATGGGGTTTCTGTAGAAAGTATCAGAATCAATGAAAAGAAAGTAATAACATATGATAGAGTAAAAAAATCCTATATTGAAGGAAAATCCGATTCTGCAGCTTGAAAAGATTCAAGTACAGAGTCAAATTACTGAAAAATATAAATACATGTGTTCTATGTAAGCATTTTTATTTTTAGTGAAATATAAGAAAATGCGCAAATCCTAAATGTTTGGGACTATGAGTTATGAAATACAAACACAATAGAAAATAGTTCCAAAACCGCAGTTAATTCCTTTGTATCCCTTTCTAGTTAATCACCACTCCCAGAGGCAACCACTATTCTGATTTCTCTCAGTGTAGATGAGCTGTGCCGGTTCTTGAACTTCATATAAATGAAACTATGCAGTCTGTAACTGTCTGGCTTCTTTCCTCACCACATGTCTTCAAGACTCATCAGTAGTTTTTTTTATTGCTTAGATATATTCCATTATATAAATAAACAACAATCTGTTTGTCATTTCTTCTGCTAATGAACATTTGGATTTTTTCCAGTTTTTGGCTATAATAAAGTTGTTATGAATATTCTTGTGCAAGGCTTCTTATAGACATATGTTTTCACTCCTCTTGCGTAAGTACCTAGGAGAGAATTTGCTGAGGCACAGGATAAGTTTATGTTCAATTTTTTGAGAAACTGCCAGTTTTACGAAGTGGCAGTGTCATTTCCCACTCTCACCGGCAGCATGTGAGAGTTGCAGTTGCTCCCCATCCTGGCCAACGCTTGGTGCCGTCGGCATTTTTTGTTTTAACTTGGGTGGGACGTAGTATCTCATTGTGGTTTTAATTTTCATTTTCTTAAAGACTAATGATATTTAGCGCTTGTTTTCCATGCTTATTGGTCACTGCCTATCTTCTTTTGGGAAATGTCTGTTCCAACCCTTTGCCTGTTTTTAATATAGTGGCTTCCCAGCATAAGCCAGGTGAGACATTATGAAGACCTGGACTGAGGTCGTCACAATGGTGATAAGGAGAAGAATGTATATTCAAAAGATAGTCAGGAGGTAAAAATAACAGAATGGTGTGGGGGTCAGAGAGGACACGGGGCAGGCTGACTACCAGGCTTCTGGTGTGGGTGGGTTACGGTGATAACGGTGAGTTCATTCACAGGTGAAGGGTTGTGGATGGATCATGTTAACAGGACTGACGAGATTCCACGAACTCTTGGAGGAGGTGTGCTGGGGACGGAGTCTCTGTACACCTGGTCTTCACCCAACACTCAGCTGCAACCTCTGCTGCCAGCTTTGCTGCATCTGATACCCTCATGAGAACCTACCTACAAATCACCACAAACTTAAAAAATTTATTCTCCCACATTTCTGGAGGTCACAAGCCCTGAAATCAGTGTTGAAGTGCTGTATTTCTTCCGGAAGCTCCAGGACAGAACTGTTTCCTTGCCCTTTTCATCTGCATTCCTAGGGTTCATCTGCATTCCTTGGCTTGTGGCCCCTTCTTCCATCTTCTAGGCCAGCAGAGTTGCCGCCCTCTGACCTTCCTTCCCTCTGACTCTCCTGCTCTGACTCGCTCTTTCACTTAAAAGGACCCATGTGATTACATTGGGCCCACCTGGATAACCAAGAATGAGCTTCGATGAGTAAAGTCAGTCGATGAGTAACTTCCACCTGCAAATTCCATGTAAAATTCCCCATTTTAGCTTCTTGAGGCCACCCACAAACTTTGGTCCTGGTCCTCTTCCACATTCAGACCAGCTGTGCAGGGTCTTCAAATGCTCCTCTCTGACTCTGCCCTTCCTCCCACCTCCCTCTTGGAAGGATCCCTGTGGTTCCATTGTGTCTCCCATATAATCCAGGATAATGTTCCCATCTCAAGATTCTGAACACAATCACATCCACAAAGTCCCTTTTGCCATATAAGATAACATATTCACAGGTTCTGGGGATTAGAACTTGGATACTTTTTTGTTTTGTGTTTTGTTTTTTTGGAGGGTAGACATTATTATGACTACCATATATACCAAACAGGGCCTTTCTTAAAAAAAAAAGTAAATAAAATTCAATTAGTAATAAAATTCAATTAGAAGAAAAAATATAAGAATAGTCAGAAAAATTTTGAAAATAGAAAGACAGTGATAGAGACATACCCTAATAATCTCTGAAATAGCTTGTAGAGTGACAACACTATTAACACCAGAACAGATGGATCAAAAGTTCCCTCATGGGTCCAGGAATACATGTGAATTTAAATCAATAAGAAAATGAGGAAAGAATCCAGTATATGTTGTCAGGAAAACTAAAAATAACAAAGCATTGAAGGAAAAAACAAGTTTGGATCCTAAATTCTTATCTATGCCATAGACAGTAAAGATACATGGATACATACTTATATATATATATATATATACACACACACACACACACACACACACACACACATACATATAAAACCATGAAAGTACTGGGAGAAAATGCAAGTGAATAATTCTGTAATTTTAGAGTAAAGATGAATTTCAAAGTCTAAAACTCCCATAAAGGAAAACGATGGATGCACTTGGAGACATAAACATCTAAATATAGCAGTCCTTCTTATCTGTGGTCTCAGTTACTCACAGTCAACTGCAGTCTGAAAATAGGTGGGTACAGCACAATAAGACATTTTGAGAGAGAAAGAGAAAGACCACATTCACATAACTTTTATTACAGTATATTGTTAAAATATTTCTATTTTATTACTGTTTAGAATCTTTTACTGTACCTAACTTATAAGTTAAACTTTACCATAGGTATATATGTATAAGAAAAAAACACATTACAGCATGTGGTATAGAGAGTTTAGTTCTATCTGCAATTTCAGGTATCCACTGGGGGTCTTGGAATGTGTCCCCCATGGATAAGGGGGGACTACTGTACTAACAAAACAATTTCTATATGGCCAAACAATCTCAAAGATGATAGATAAAAGATCAATGATAAGTTATTTATAATATAAATGAGAAAAAGTTAATATTCTTCTTATATAAAGAACTTTTACAAATCAATAATTAAGAGATGATCATCATGAGAGAAAAATGGGCAGAGGACATAAATAGACATTTTGGGAAAAAATTGAACAGAACTAGTAAAGATGAGAAGAACTTTATCAAATTAACCAATGACTTTTTTTAAAAAATGCTAATATCCAGTTTTGTTGTGAGGGATCTTAATTAGTTCAAACTTTGTGCAAGGTAATTAACAATGTGCACCGAGCCTGCATATTCTTTGCACCAGCAAGCACAGTTTTTCCCCAGGTGGCTGGAGTAATGCCTGGGCTGTCAGGGGTAGGTTATGCAGCTCCCCAGGCCCCACCCCTGCACAGTGATGGCGTGTGACCCTGTGTTCACTGTAGCACCCTGCCTCCCTCCCCCTCCCTCCCCCTCACTCCCTCCCCCTCCCTCCCTCTCCACCCCTTGCTATGTGCTGACCCAGCACAGCCCTTCAACTCGTGCTTAACTATGGAGAATTCCGGGGTTGGGGTGGGCAGTTTTGTCCCTGCCATGACAGTGTCATGTGGGCAGGTGAAGTGTCTGCACTTCTGTGGCCCTTGCTCTGGGTTATAGCCACATGCCTGCTTGAGACCCCCCGTGACTCGGTGGGCAGTCTCTGCTCTAGTCATGTCCCCGCACATAGCCGAGCCCCTTCTTTGTCTGAGTCTGAAAGATCGTTGGCAAATACGTTGCACTCTTCTCTCTCCCTCTCAGGAATATTTTGGAAGTTTCTTGCTCCTCGGCCATCAATAGGAAAAATAGGGGAATGTGTGAAGCCTTTAGTTAAACTTGAAACGCAAAACAAACACTTTTCGATAAACTCTGAATCATCACAGCATTTGACATCCCAGCAGCCTGCGGTTTTTATCTCTAGTTAGAAGTTTACACCTTTGAAGATTAGGCTTGTCACTTCCCCTGAGGAAATAAAGTCTTGG
>CM052439.1:4237622-4250138 GCA_028533085.1 Varecia variegata
AAAAAAATGTGGCAAATTATTAACAATTGATGAATCTAGATGAAGAGATATATGGGTATTCATCAGGCAAGTCTTGGAACTTTTTGGTAGATTATAAAACTTTTTCAAAATTAAAAGTGAAAAATTACAAAAACATGTATTAAAAAAAAAGAAATCCAAAGGAAAAATATCCAGTAGAAAAATGAATGAAAGTTATTGAATAGTTGGCTGATCACTATCTGAAAGTGGGTGTCTACATCATTAGTCATTGAGGACAGAATTAACTGTGGAATAAATAAATAAATTGTGTTTTGTTATGGTATACTATACAGCAATAAAAATAAACAGTTGCTAAATTTAACAATACGGTTGAAATTCAAAAACCTAACAGTGAGTGAAAAAAAAAAAAGAATATATAGTATATGATTCCATTGATATAAAACTTCAAGGACGGGCAAAACTCCTCGATGAAGTTAGAAATCAGGGTGCCCACAGGGGCTTCTAGGGTGCTGACAATGTTCACATTCTTGCTCCGGGTGCTGATGGCACCAGGGGGTTCTCATTGAGAAAATCCATCCAGCTGTACACTTATTATTTATGTTTGTTTCTATATGAAACACTTCAATAAAAAGCTAAAAAAGGAAAAAGAATAGTTTTATACTGGCAGAAAAAACTCTTATGAGAAAACTTTCATTTCAGTCTCAAAAGAAGAGAAATAAAAGTAGTTTGCCAGCTTACTTCACTCTCACTCATTTCCTGAAGTGTGGACTGGATAATCCTTGTCATTAGCTCTTGAACTGGAAGAAGGTGAGTCACACTGTTGTGGCATTGTTCTGAGAGGATCTCTGAGCAATTTCCACTGAAAAAGAACCTGAAATTAATCGCTATTAGAGCAGTACAAATGTTTGAATTATTAGCCAAAAAAAAAAACAAAGCAAAACTTATTAAAATGTGTTTTTGAACAGAGAATTAATTTATACTTCGGACGTGTGTCCCAGACATAACAAGTGTGTCACCCTGATGCATCGCACAGGAGTCACCCGGAGCGTGTGCTCAGGGTGCCAAGGCTCTTCCGACAGCACAGACGGCACCAGGCTGCCGTAGAACCCAGGAATTTCAGCTTGAGATTCATAATTGTAATACAATCAGTTGCTTTGTAAAAGTTCTTTTGTATCCTATAGTTTGATTTTTACCCTTACCATTGGCAACTAACGGCAACAGAAAGTAAGTATCAATACATCACGAAGCACGGGGCTAGGAACCTGAGAAGACAAAGTGGGATTTGGGAATGCAGCCTGCGAAAGCAGACCTTCGGGCCGGCCTTGCTATTGCGTTCCGCAGTTGGAGGACGTGAAGGCTCACAAACGTTGTCCAGGAAGCCCACCCTAAAGTCTTGCTCAGCAGCACTTGGGTGAGTCCCAATAATTTGGGGTTCACTTCATGTCTAGAATCTTGATTGGTCATCACACCCAAAGCTGCCCAGTCTCATCCTAATTAATTACAGCAAAACCTGGAGTGTGCTTAAGAATACCAACCTACAAATGTACAGTAGGAATGTGAAATGAATTTCATGAGGTTTCGTGCGTTTATGGTCATCCCTTCAACAAGTCTACCTGAGAAGGCAAGATCTAAAGAGAAGATTACTTTGTGAATATGGAATCAAATAAAAGGGCTTCACTGGATGTTCTTAAGGGATAAAACCAAAGTCCACAAGGGCCAGGAGAATAGAGTTGAGATAGGAACAGTGTGAGTCGGGCTCTTCCTTAAAGAAGGCAAAATTCAGAAGTGATGGGTTTGGATCTGGTTCTGCCTGTTTTGGTAAATCGCTGGCTCTGCATGAACCCCAGTTCCTTAGTCTATAAAATGTAGATGTTCGCACCTACTTCCAGCTGAGTGGGAGGATTAAGAGATGAGATATGCTGTGTACACCTATGTGGCCACTCTCAGTCTGGTCTGGCCCCTGAGAGAGACTTCTCAGGTCTTGAAGCTCTCACCTGGAGGCCAAGACCCACCAAAGTCCTAAGGCGTATACCTGTCCCAAAGGGTGGTACCATCTGAACCAGTGTCATTCCTATGAACAAGATTCCCTCCAGGGTGACGGCCTCCCCCAGACACACGCAGGTCGTGATGTGGCCTCCTCTGGTGCCTTCTGTGCTACTCCAGATGACGCAAATCGTCCCTGGTTTACTCCGCACTTTGTTAAGATGGTTTTGCTGCTTCCCTTTCCTCATAGATGGAGCCGGATGGCCTTTCCATAGCTTACCAGTTCCCTCTTCCTTGGGCCCCACTGGGCTTTCTCCCTGTACCCCAAGCCAGTGTCGGAACTTTCTGGAAACTAATACAACTCCTGCAGTAGGGCTCAAAGTGGCCTGGAGGCCAACATTAGCCCCATTCAAGCCCAGTTTGTTGTGCATCAGATATCTACCTTAACTCTGAATAACAACCAACCATGACATGCAACAGCAGGTGTTTATTCAGCTCTGGAGGCTGTGGGCTGGCTGGAGTCAGTTAGTCTGGGCTCAGCTTGACCAGGGGTGGCTCTGCCCCACGTGTCTCTCCTCCTCCTGGTTCCAGCCGGCCACCTGGTCATACGTCTCCTAGGGCAATGGCAGAAGCACAGAGGTGCAGACAGAAACCCACAGCACCGTGGTGCCTGGGCAGCAAGTCTGCTGACATCCCACTGGCCCCAGCAGAGCACACGTCCAGCCGGGAAGTCGCCCCACCCAAGGGCGCCCTGCAAAGGGTGTGGATGCGGGCAGAGGTCCCGACCGGCCAAATCATACAAGAAACATAAACAGCCAATGAACACATGAAGAAAACAATACTCAGGTTAGCAATCAAAGAAATGAAAGTAAAGCATAGGTATGTATGTATATGACTTTACTGGCCATAATTGTTCCAGACACTTACTAAAATAACAAGCACATTTGGAGTTTAATATAAAACATTAAATAATACTGAGTCAGTAGCACAACTAGGATAGTCCTACAACATGTTCCTTTGGTTAGTCTTGTCTTTTCTTTCCTTCTCTCTCTGTCTTTCTTTCTCTTTTTTTCTTTCTTTCTTTTCTTTCTTCCTTCTTTCCTTCCTCTCTTCCTTCTTTCCTTCCTTCCTTAGGGAGGATCATGTTAGTTTCAGCTCATCAGCAATATTTCTTCCTAAGATCAGTTTTTAAAAAATGGAGCCGAGAGCAGCATGCAGAGAATCGATCGGTAGAAACAAGGCAAGCAATCCCCTGTTGCTAAGAAACGCCATCCTTAAAAGAACAGCAACTTACTCACGTCCCCCTGAAAACCCAGTGCGGATATTCAGAGATCTGTACGGGCGAACCTGCTCCAGGGTGAAGAAGCCAGTTGGGAGTGGGGATGTGGATCCAGGTACGTTCAGGAAGGAAAGATTCTGCAACAAAAGGCGTATAAACTGAAAAAGAAAATGCTAAATTTGGAAACCTGTTGAATAATCAGTGCAAATTCATGGACTATCTAAAGATGAAGCTACCTATCATCTTTAAGCCATGCCAACTGGAAACATTGCACTTTATGAGGTAACTACAGCTTCAACTAAGACATAATGAAGCAGTAATTTTCTGTTAGTCCTGGCGGACAGGGCTGGGGGACAGTTGTGTAATGGTGTCATGCAGGGAGTGTCGTGGCTATTGTCATTTTCATTAGACATCTGGCAGGAGGCGATGCAACCCTTCTGAGGAAAGGACCTTCCTTCTGCACAGGGAGAGGAGGGTGTGAGAGGCTACAGATTCGGGGCCTCCAGTTAGAGGCACAAGATGATGTTCCATGGAGTTTAGTCCACAAAGACAGCCTGGAATTTGCGAGTCTTCCATATTTATGAACCGATAGACAACCAGACCTCAAAGATTGCGCTTTGGGTGAGTGCATAAGAAGAGACCAAGGCTTAGCAGAAAGAAATCAGACATGCTGGCACTGACAGAGTGGACCAGAGCAGCCGAACCCCACAGGAGAGAATTCCAGAGCCGTGAGTTGAGGAACACAGGTCAACATAACTGTGCTCTTAACCACACTGGCTCAGCAAGACTGGCCCCCCTCAGGATGGCAGAGCTGCAAACGTCACGTGCTCCTGCCATGGGCTCTGCCATCCATGCCTGTGCACACTTGTGACGAGTGTGCATCCCTTCTCTGCCCTCAAAGCTGCCACCTGTGACCATGCCAGCACCTCCCTTGTCTGGACTAACTTAGAGACATCTGAGGTCTCCCAACCTCAACTCCCTTCCCCTTTGATCCATCTTCCCCTCTGCTCTCCAGGTGTGTTTTAAATGTTGCTGTTTCATTTTATTTTCTTGTTTAAAGCCCTCCCCCTCACCTACAAGCTGACGTTTCTCCTTCCCTCTGTCCTCTCGTCTGTGATGATCTTTCTAACTATTCTCTCGCTGCTCCGAGACACTGCAGACTCTCCAGTTGGCCTAAAGTGTTCTCCATGTCTCAGTGCCTTTGCACGTGCTGGCTCTGCTGCCTGAATCCCTCCTCTCCTGAACTCACCTGTAAGGTCCTCCTCATCCTCACCAAGCCTCACCTCAGTGCAGCCGTTCCTGACGTGGCCGGGCTCCCTTCCCTGTGCCTCCCATACTAGCGCGATTTCACTTTATTCTTCTATGTGTTTGTTCCCCTTATGGAGTGTGAAATCCTCGATTTCCTCATTAGCATAATCCCTGGCATGTGGCATCTGCTTAATAAATATTTGCAGAATAAGTATATGCATGAGCGTCTGTTGATTCGGTGTTATTAACCATGGTTTCGTGGGGCAAGTGCTTGAGGGATGTTGGAATTAGGGGCATTCCTAATAATTCAGATAATGCCAAAAGCCAATCTAGTATAAAATTAAGCCAACCAGCATACCTGTCCTGGGCTGAATAGTGTACCCCCAAAATTCACATTTTTCTTGGAGCCTCAGAATGTGGTCTTATTTGGAAACAGGGTTGTTGTAGACATAATTAGTTGAGGTAAGGTCCTTCTGGAGCGGGCGGGCCTTTAACCAGGTGTGACAGGTGTCATCGTGAGAACAGGAGGAAGCACAGAGGCAGAGAAAGCAGGGTGAACACGTTCCATCAGAGGCAGAGGTTGGAGCGAGGCACCTAGAAGCCAAGACACGTGGAGGAGAAGGGCGGGCAGAGCTTCTCCCCTGAGCCTTCAGAGAGCGTTTGGCCCCGCTGAGGACTGATTTCAGGCTCCTGGCCTGCAGAGCTGTCAAAGAATAAATTTCCACTACTTTAAGCCCCGAGCTTGTGAGCTTTGTCTGTCTGCCCTGGGAAACGAATCCACCCTCGGCCAGGTTCAAGCAGTCCCTGAGGAGGAGCAAGGTAAGAAGATACCAATGAGCTTTTGCAAACAGGAAACAAAACCGGGTCCTGCACAGACCGGTTTATCCACGTGCACTGCAACGCGCTGACTGACTGAAGCGTCCTTCCTCTTTTCTAGAATGCCCCAGCGTGACGGTGACGACCGGGAACACACCGAATGGAAAAGCCACTGGTGAAGGATCAAAGATCGTGGGCCAGGGTCAAAGTTTTCCTGTCTTTTCCTCTTTCGAGTGATCCCTCAAGCCATTTGGTCCTTTAAACCACCGTGAGATGCTCAGTGATCCGTGGGGCAGCTTGAGCTCTGAATCCTGTCATCCTCGGAGAAGGGGCGGGTGGGAGCAGCAAAGTGGCCAGACGGAAAGACTGGCGGAGGGAAGAGCAGCGGTCAGCAGGGCCAGGCAGGCAGGGGCCGCGGAGGGAGCAGAGATGAATCCCGGGGTCTGGGAGTGTCAGGCCTCGGGGGATCTGGAAACCTCTTGCCTCACTGGTGAGGGAATGTCCCGAGATGCCTCCCGCCCCCCAGGCTTGGCCGCAGCCAGGCCACAGTGCTGCTCTGCGTAGAAAACTGGTTTACCTACGTGGGTTTCTGAGATGCTGAGTCCCACCGCTGCATTTAGGCCTGTCTCTCCTCCACAGCCTCCCCCTTCTCATCTCTCCTCTTTCTAGCTCTTTCTTCCTTCCACCACCAGAGTTCTCTACCTCAAAAACAAATCCTATGCTTTCGGGCTCAGTGATGCTGAAAGGCAGGCTGGCACCCCTGCAGACCCCTCCAGACCCGTTCCCTACCTGTCCCACCATCTCTGCTCTGTTCCAGTCACACTAAACTTCTCACCATTTCCAGAATGTTCCTAATGACCTCAGGCTTTGCCCTTTTGCATTCATCTAGAATGCCCTATTATTGCTTATTTGCCTGAAAAACAGAAGTATCAGAGACGGCAGGTAGGAATTGTAGATTTGGAGGCAGACTTCCTGGATTCGAATCCTGCTTCTTCTACTTACCACATATGCAACCTTTGACCCAGTATTTAACTTCACTCTGCCTCAATTTCCTCACCTGTAAGTTTTACGTCACAGGGTTGTTGTGAGGACTCAGTGTGACAATATGTGACACTGTGCCTGGCACACAGTAAGCACAAAATAAATGTTAACAATTATCCGTCATTTAAAATCCAGATCAAATATTAATGACTCTGTTTCAGTTATTTGCTGTGTTCCTCTGTCCCCACAGTCCTCCCTGAGTAACATGTCCATTCACACGTCGTGGACTTTGGAACTACGCCATGACAAGAATTGTAAAAATGTTGCAGTTTAATACAAGTTTTTATTTCAATACTATTATTTGTTTTAGTATCAGCAGGAACACTTATGACAATGGCCTCTAAGTTGTCCAAGTTCCGTAATAAATAAAGCCACAGCCCCACTGGGCTCACGGCGTCTTGGGAGGCTGGCCATGGGGAGCAGACACATCTCAGGCCGGGCTTGAACAAGTAGATTTTGGTACATTTTTATGTAGCTAAATCCCCCTTTTACATGATGTGGCTCTTTCACGATCTCTTCTCAGATCACCTCTCCCTACCCCTCCCATCACCATGGTAATTCATACCCCATAATAAGCAGTGGGGAGTTTCTCAAGAGCTTGCAGGCGTGAGCTTGCCAACCTAAAAGTGTAAAATGACATCTCACTGTGGAGCTAATTTTCAGTGATCTGATTACTAATGATTGAGCATTTCTTTTGACTTTTCTAAGTTTCTTGGGTTTTTCTCTAACATACCTATTCAAAATTCTCCTTTGCCTGTTTCTTCTATTGGGATGCAGTCATGTCCTTAAGGTTTTGCAGGAGTTCTGTGTGTTCTAGACAGCAATCCCCTGTTTGTTGTGGGCATGGCAAGAATCATCTCTTATTCTGTGATCTCTCAATGATTTTGTTCCTGCTGTTCTTTGATGAAAGGAAATTATCAATGCTAATGCAATCAAATTAATCACATTTCAGCTTACAGCTTTGCTGTTGAAGCTTTACTGATTCAACTGGTAATGACACAATGAGCCACTTTGGGATTTGGACAGTTGATTACTTACACAGACAGCAAAAAAAAAAAAAAAAAAAAAAGACTGTAAGTCAAAAGTACCAGCATCCTGCAGCCCTTGTCCCACACACCAGAAAAGGTGACATCTAAACAGTAGTCGTCAGTGATTGCAATGAACTTGTGGGACACCTCACTGCTGAGGGGCAAAGTCCAGGCTGCAGCTGAGGGGTTCAGAGTCTGCAGCTCTGTCCGAGGGGGAGAGGCAGGGAGCTCCACACCTCATCAGAACCTGGGAGGCCATGGATGAGAAACTGTCTCCTGAAACAGTCTCCCAGGGCAGGCAGGGCAGCGGGAGGGCAGTGGCCACGTAGCAGCTCCTCACAAGCCTTCTTTTCTCTTGTGCTCTGGGAGGACCACAGGGCGTGTTGCCAGGACTCAGGTTCAGCTGCAGTCCACGCTTTCGCTGCATGTCCAGGCAGCTACGTGCAAGGCTGCCAGTGAGCATGTGCCTTTGTCTTCCAGCTTTGCTGGGGGCTCTATCACACGCCTTGTCAGCACGTTGAGGTAATTGCATGATTTTCCTCCGTGAGCTTACAAATGTGGTGAATTACACTGATTCGTTTTCTGATGTGTAAGTCCTTGTTTCCATAGCCAAACCTCCTTCATCACAACGAATTAGATGAACTGTTGGATTTGGGCAGCTATCACTTTATTTGGGGCTTTTGCTGCTATATTCATAAATGTAATGGGCCTGTGGTTTTCATTTCTGCTGTCACCTCTATCAAATTTTAGAATAAGATTACAGATGACTTATACAATGAGTGTTAGCCTATTTCCTCTTTTACTTTCTGGAACAACTTGTACAATATAGGCATTAACTGTTCGGTGAAACTTTGGTAGAACTCACCTGTGAAACCATCTGGAGTTGAGTTTGGGGGTAGAGGGAAGGTCTTTAATGACAATTTCAACTTCTTTAATATTAATATTATCAGTCTATTCATGCTGTAGTTCTCCTTATTCCAGTTTGACCTTTTCAATTTTTTTTTCTGGGGCTGGATCCACTAGGTTTTCACATTAAATGAATGTATGCTCACAATAAAAAAGCCTACTGTTTGTGGTTATTTATTTTACATTATGTATTTTGATTATTTGCATCTTCCCTCCCTCCCTCCCTCTCTGTCCCCCTCTCTCTCTTTCGCTGGATCAGCCTTGCCAGTGACTCATTTATTTTTATTATCATTCAAAGAACAAGCTTTTGGTTCTGTTAATTTTCTCTGTTTTGTTGCTGTTTCTCTATTTGATTTCTGCCCTTTTATTAGTATTCTACCCTACTATCTTATTTCTTTGAGTTTGCTCTATTGGTCTTTTTTCAATTTCTTGAGTTGAAAACTTCAACATTCATCAATTTATTTTCAATGTTCTTGTTTCCTGACAAATGTATTTAAAGTGATGAATGTCTCTCTAAGTACTCTTTGGATACAACTTTAGATGTGTCTCAAGAATTTTGACATGAAATATTTTCATGATCATTCAGTTTTAAATATGTCTTAATTTACTTTATGATTTCTTTCTTAGCACATAGGCTCTTTAATAACATGCTACTTAGTTTCCAAAGATACAGGATTTTAAAGCTAGTATTTTGTTGTTCATTTCCAATTGTGTTGCATCGTGGTTGGAGAACAGAGTATGTAAATATTAATTTCTTATCATGTCCTTTATGATTGAACATGTGCATGTTTTTTGTGTTTTAGATTGGGTTGAAAAGAACATGCATTGTTTGTGTATTTAATATTGAGTCCTACATATATCTAATAGCTCAAACTTATTAATGGTATTGTGAAGTTCTTTGTATCTCTGCTTATTATTATTTCTTAAATTGTTGCCTGATTAATCTATCAGTTTCAGAGAAACTGTGTTAAACTCTCCAATACAATAGATTTGTCTCTTTCTCTGCCCTTTCATCAATTGTTGCATGTTAGATTTTGATGTTGTATTTTTTGATGTCGGTATGTTTGTGCAAGATATAGCTTTTATATTCTATTGTGCCTTTTACAAATATACAAATATAAAACATCCTTCTTTGCTCCTTCTGATATTTTTGCCTTAAATTCCATTTCATCAGATACTGATGTTCTACCTCAGCTTTCTTCTGGTTTGTATTAAATATTTGACTGTTTTATTTTTTCCCATCCTTTCATTTTCAAGCATTATGTATCCTTTTCTCTGAAGTGTCTCTTAAGACAACATATTATTGCAAATGCAAAGGCCAAGCCCATGTGTGTGGACCCGATCCATTTGCAGAGAGACAGGACTGACCTCAGGGGCGAGAGTCCCCAGTGCCACAGGCCAGGGGGATCCGCCTATTGCCCCCACAACCTCAGTCTGCTCCTCTGCTCAGGGAGAGGCAGCCCCCGGGCTTGAAACCCACCAGCTGTGGTGGCCTGGAGGAGGGTGTGCAGACGTGGGGCTGGGCAGCAGACACCTGTTCTCATCAGTCACATCGGCACCCACGCAGTGGGGCTTGTGCCTTGCCCTATGGCATCCTATTGTTGTGTAAAGTGAGTCAAACGTGGCTCTGTGTATCATTGGCCCTGAGGATGTTTATTTCCTCACTGCAGGCTAGTACCAAACTCAGATTTTTACACACTCAATTATTTTAAAAATATCCCAAACAAGGAAATTTTTACCCATTTAGAACTTGCCTCCTTTGCATATCCCATGAAACCTCACTAGACACCTATGGGCTATTGATAATTGTATTGCAGTTATCAGGCCCTGAGCTAGTGCTGCCCTTCAGAGGCTCTGACCCAGGGACTCTGCCGTGCTGCTGAGTGACATCACCTAGACGTGGAAGGCCCCTTTGTGAACTCCCCTCCCACCTCTTCCCCTTCTGAGTAGTGACCCCACAAAATCCTGCTGTGACATGCAAACTTGTCACAGCATTGCCAGATGAAGCTTGTGTGTGCTCTTGCCACATGTAGTAATTCCTTTTTTCTAGATTGGCCCCCAAATCCCTTGAACCCCTACCCTGGTCAACACTGGAACCAATGGTCCAGCCAGCAGCTACAATTTCTTCAGTAAAGTGCCTGGTGATGACTGTGCCAAGGGAATGCTGGTAGGATTGAAGAAGCTGTTCTCCAAGCAGTCCTCTTGCCGCTGCCTTTTCCCACCTCCCACCCCAGGCTGAAATGTCCCCCTGTCCCCAGACAGTGGTTCAAGGCAGCACCCACCTCCCCAGCACCTTCTCTTGGTTTCACCGGTGGTGGCAAAAATGTGATTTAGTTCTTTGCTTGCTCTCTTGCTTTTGCCAGTTAAATTATATTTTTTCCATTACCGAAGTAATGCTCAGTTGTTGTTTTTTTAAAGTTTGGAAACTAAAAAATGTAGAAGGAAAAAATGCAAATGTTTTCATCATCTAAGACATGCACAGTTAAGAGTGGGTGCATTTCCTTCAAATCTTTTTTCTATTCATTTTTTGTCTTAAAGTTATTATGATCATGTGGCATATTCAAAATTGTGCATAATGACATTCAAGTCTATTTTTCCCTGCTTATAAAGGAATTGCATGCTCATCACAGAAAAGCTGTTTTTTGTTGATGAATTGACTGTTCTCATCTAAAAAATATCCAAAGATTCAGACCCATCATTATGAGTTTTGAAGATGCAGAATATCTCCACTCCAGTTTCTGGCAATGAAAATGGCCATTATGTTATATGCATGTATGCTTTTTTTGTAGAGGAAGAAGAAACAACCTTTTTGTTTAGCTATTCTCATGGCACAACCACATATAGTTTGGTCATCATTAGCAAGGGCAGGAACACAATGGTCATGTTTTTAAAGCACTTATCAAGGCCAGCAAGACAGGCCACCTGAGCCGAGAGGTCAAGCAGCAGGTGTGGAGTCCACGTGCACTTCCACGGACCACAGGCCAGCAGCGTCCCTCACTCTCCACGTCTTGGTGTGATATCATTGACAAGACCCTTAGAAGGGGCTGGGCGTAGTGGCTCAGGCCTGTAATCCTAGCACTGTGGGAGGCTAAGGTGGGAGGATCACTTGAGGTCAGGAGTTCCAGATCAGCCTGAGCAAGAGTGAGACCCTGTCTCTACTAAAAATAGAAAAAATTAGCTGGGCTTGGTGGCTCACGCCTGTAGTCCCAGCTGCTTGGGAGGCTGAGGCAGGAGGATGCTTGAGCCCAGGAGTTTGAAGTTGTTGTGAGTTAAGCTGACACCACTGCACTCTACCCAGGAAATAGAGCGGGACACTGTCTCAAAAAAAAAAAAAAAAAAACCTCAGAAGAGGGGTGAAGGACATAAGTTAACATTTCCACCAGCCAGGAAGAATAAAGCTTCCATCATAAACTGGTAAAATTATAGAACACACTCCACGTTCAGCAAATTAGTAGCTTGGAATTGGCTATGGTGGTAGTATTTACACCACAGAAATTGGCAAACTACAACTCAGGGTTTTTCTTTTTCCATTCCCAAAAGCCAATTATTAGTCCTTTATGAGCACACCACTGCCTGTGATGTTCTAAAACAACAGAATGTAGGAACTAGCAGTCACATGGACTGTCACTGCCAAGGTCCATGTGCCACCGAGAGTCCACGCTACTTCCTGTTCCACAGTCTTGTCAGTGTGGAAGAGAATGAAATGAAGGTGGGGGCTTTGGGGTGGAACATTTGACTGCCTTACATAGCCACTCCCATGTATTAGAGAAGATGTTGCCGAATAATTTGGTGGTAGAGAAAGTGTCATTTGCTTTCTTCTTTGCTCTATCTCTAAAATATTTTTATCAATTTATGTATTAAATATTTTTGAGACCTGCCAGCACCAAGCACTGTTCTCTGTACCTGGGATGCAGCAGTGGACCAGACAGACAAAGTCCCTGCCTTCACACAGTTTAAGTCCCAGGAGTAGAAACCATCAATAAACACTCACATAAATAAACAGAAAAACAAATGGTGACATATGTGCTCTGCTGAAAATAAAACCAAGTGAGAGAGTGGAGAGTGAGTGGAAAGGCAGCTTGGCTCAGGACGGTCACTGTGGACGTGGAGAGGGGGTAACAGGGTCAGAGTAAGTACCAAAGACACCTGTCCCTCCTGGAATCAGAAATATAGTAAAAGTAAACTTTAAAAAAATAAATAGAAGAACTTCGTACTTAAAATAAGGAGCATGAATAA
>CM052439.1:4250638-4310649 GCA_028533085.1 Varecia variegata
TTGTAACCCACAAGGGTGGGCATCATTATCCTCCTGACCGGACAAGCTATCCCCTTTTGATACTTCTTCTAACATGTTGGCCTCTGATACAAATAGCCCCTCCCGCGGCGTAGCTGGTGTTTGCAGGTGGGGGCCTTGGAGCTGGAGCACCTGGCTCTGAACACCTGTCCCAAGGTTTCCCCACTGTAAGACCCTAGAGAAGGTAATTGGCTTCTCTAAGCCCCAGAATGCTCAGCACACTTACTCAAATAGAGCAACTGTGAGGAGCAGAAAAAATCGTTCATGGAACGCTGTCTGGGATGAACAGTGTCCTCCGAAAATGCATGTCCACCTGGAATCTGTGAATGTGACCGTGTTTGGAAACAGGACCTTGGCAGATGTAATCAAGTTAAGATGAGGTCACACCAGGTGAAAGTGAGCCTTAACCCAGTGACTGGTGTCCTAAGAAGAGGGAAATTTGGACACAGGACACAGAGACACACGGAGGGAAGAAGGCTGTGTGACAATGGAGACACAGATTGGAGTGATGCAGTTATAGGTCATCATCATTTACGAACAAGCCAGGGAACATTAGCAACGACCAGGAGCTGGGAAGAGGCGGGGAAGGACACTGCTGTAGCCTCTCTAGAAGGAGCACAACCTTGCTTCCTGCCTCCAGAGCTGTGAGAGAATACATGTCTGTTGGTTAAGCCACCAAGTCTATAGTGACTTGTCCTGACAGCCCTAGCACACTAATTGTAGATCCGCTAGGACAGTACCTGGTGCATATTAGGTAAGCAATCAATATATAGCAATCAATAATTAGCCTAGCAATGTGTCTCAACATAGTTGGTGCTCAATACATATTTGTGGAATAAAATGGGTAATGTTAACACATCTTTTTGAAGTGTATTTTAAAAATGTGTTTCTAAATAAAGAAAGCCCTTATGCAAAAAAATATTTATAATAATATGGTATTTAATGTCAAAAATTTTTAAACACTTTAAAGCCCCAGATTAGCATAATAAGTAAATTATTCTGCCATAAGTAGAACCATATGGCAGAATTATATACTCGGTAGTAATTAAAAAGCATTTGTAAAGATTTAATAATATTATTGAATATTACTTTAACATGAAATATATTATTTTGATACGGAATTTTTTTCATATCAAAGAAAATGAGTTATGGTGAAATTTAATGAAATAAAAGTATAACCATATCAATCTATATTAAAACATGTACAAAAAGGCTGGAGTAGTTAACTATAGGTCATTATAAGTGATTGGTTTTCTTTTTCGTGTGTGTGTGTGTGTGTGTGTGTGCTTATTCTCCATATACATTTGCCATAGTGAGTGTGTGTTACATTTGTTAGAAATAGAAATTTTAAGAAAAAAATTCAGGAAGCAAAATAAAAACATATGTAAATGTAACAGCATGTAACTCCCCACCATTCTTTGTATTGTAGCATAGATTTTAAAAACTAGCATAGCCTGTGCTTGTGTTTAAAAACAACATTTGCAAAATGAATTACCCAGGACCAAGTTTATATCTGCAGCATGAAGAATCTTCATTCCTTGGCTTGAGATGGCATTATGTCTTACAGAGAGCTGTGTTCCTGTGAAATTATTGACAGGCTCTACCTCACGCTGGAAATGTAAGTTGTGTGAAATCAGTCAATCAGTGAGTGCTGCTTTAACGATCATGGTGTGCCCATTATTGTACTAGGCATTGAAAGTTGTAAAGCAGTTTAACCAGAGACTTTTAGAGTTCAAAGAAGAATCGGTGGTCATCCAATTGGACAACCTACCCGATGAATGAATCTTCTCTGTTATAAAGTCAGCTCGATGTAATAGAACATGGACTCCAGTAAACCGTGCCTGCAGGTATTCATATTCTTATGTGTTTTCCTTCCTTTGAATTTGCTCTGGCCCAGTGACATGCTTTAGTCCACGCTGCAGAAGTGATGCTACGCCAGTTCCAGGCCTTCACCTTAGTCAGACCTAGCAACTTCTCTTTTGTCTAGATGAAGCCAGACACAATGTAAGAACCACCCTGTGACCACCAGGCTGTGAGGAGCCAGCCTAGCCACGTGAAGAGGCCGCGTGAAGGAGGACCGAGGCCTCCAGCCCACAGCCCCGGCTGAACCTCCAGATGCAACCAGCACCAACCTGCCAGCCATGAGAGGCCCTCTTTGAAGTGGGTCTTCTGGCCCCAGGCAAGCCAGCCGGTTGATGCCACGTGAACTGTCCCTGCCGAGCCCTGCCCAGACTGCAGAATCATGAGCACATAAATAAAAAGGTCTTGTTGAAGCCACTAAGTTTTGGGTTAGTTTGTTGCACCGAATCAGGTAACTCAAACAGACATTTAGTCTCAGCTCGAACACTTCCAGGAGCAGAAGACTCCAGCCTCACAAAATAATCCATGTCATTTCTTAATAGCAATATTGCTAGCACATTCTTCTCTATATGTAACCAAAATTTGCCTTCCTGGCACTCACAACCTGTCTCTATGTAAAGTCAGTCTGTGTTCCTGCCACATGGCGGCTCTTCTGGTTTCTAGAAACAGTCATGATTTCTGTTCTGCACACCTCCGGTCCTCCCTATATCCTGCACACCTAGGGTGCACACACACAAGTGTCCTCTTTCTAGAGGTGAACATCCCCCGCTCCTTCAAGTTCTTTCCTTAAAATGCTCAAGCTCTCATTGGTAAACCAGATGCCGCCTAGAAGCACATGCAGAGCCCGCATGGCTGTGTGGCAAAGCAAGACGGCCCAAAAGCATCGGCGCCACGGCAAACAGTCTTCTCTGCGCATCCAGTTTGTCCTGTGGGTGGCATGTATGTGTGCCCATATATAAAGTTATTTCTGCTCTTGCCCTAAATATTTCCAAGAGCGTGGGAAATGGAATTACTCTGGTAGAACCACAAATTGAGTAATCAGACCAGAATGAGCCATGGGCTTTGCGTGCATCTGGAAGAGAATGGGTGGAATGTTCCGTGTGGTCTTCCACAGCTGCAGGGCAAGCGCGTTTAAATGTTCCCTTTATCTTTCAATCCATGGCTGCTCAGAAATAGTTTTCTCAGAAATGTACAGGCTATAAAAAATATATAAATCAATATCTACGTATTTGCTGCACAGGTAGCCAATAGAGGAGACGAGTGAGGTTATTGGCTATTCAAAGCAGAACGTTATCTCTGAGTCATTGGTGTTGTTCTCCAAAGTGCTTCAGGACCAGGTGTGCTCAGGTAGATAAGAATTTCCCTAATAGGGCTCAGTCTGTTTCTAAGTCGCTGCTGAAACAGACTGGCACCGAGAACCCAATTATTGATCCAACCTCACGGCCGATGATGGTTGCAGTTCCTGAACAGACATGTGGAGCTCTGTATTTGCCATGGAAATGGCCAAGCCATCAGAGGAGGGGGAGGGCGTGTGTGTCCTTGTTCGAGTAACAGTGATGTGTAGTATAACAAGATGACATCTCCACCATTTCTAAAAGCCAGGACAGGAGGGGATGGTATCTGGGGGCAAAGTGGATGCATGTCATTGCTCCAGATGCTTTCCCTCCAAACATTCCTTGACGTTGTATTCTGTCTGCAGAAGGGTCCGCGTGGGGAGGGAGATGTAGAACCGAAAGGGCTGGGTTGGGGCCTCCGACCGTCACTCCCTGGCTTTCTGATAATGAACTGAGAGTTACTAAATCTGTGAATTATTTCATCATATGCGGAACTGAAGGCGAATGATTTGCAGAATTGGTGGAAGAGCTGATGAGCTCTCCGTGAAACATGTTGTAAACAACTGTCATATAAACGTAAGGGTCACTGAGTATCCACGCAGACACCCTTCGATACACTAGACCTCACTGCCCTGACCTCTTCAAATTCCAGTGACCTTCACCTTTCCTCTACTTTTTCACTATTCAAAACAGCCTGAAAAAGACCTGTAATCCTCACAGAGCCAGCAGTTTCCTGAGTGGCTTGTGGAGTCGTGTGCATTCCCAGATGGCCTCTCCGTGGGCTGTTAGCTTTCCACCACAGACATCTCCACCAGGGGCTTCCTTTACTCTTTGATGAACCCTGCCTCGGTTTACCTCCACCCCAGGCTGGGCTCCAGCCCTTGCACACGGGACTGGCCACACCCCGGCCTCCAGCGACGGCCCATGGGCATCTCAGGCTCAGCCTGCGCTGGACTCAGATCCGCCATCTTCCTTTCCCCGCCCAGTTTTCTCCAGTTAGTGTTGCCAGCTAGAACGCAGCACACCCAACTAAATTTGAATTTTATATAAATAGTGAATCTTTTTTAAGTATAAGTATATCCCATGTGACATTTAGTCCATACTTACACTGAAAAATAATTTGTTGCATGTCTAAGAAAGTGCCAGGCAATCAGATAAACAGCAAATGACTTTTTAGTATAAGTATGTCCCAAATATCATAAGGGGTGCACTTATACTAAAACACGACTCGCTGTTTACATGAAATTCATACTTAACTGGGAGTTTTGCATTTTTATTTGCTGAATCTGATCAGCCTACCTCCAGTGCTCCTTATCTTCTCTAAGTATTTGCTCCCTCCTCCTCAGTGCCCTCAAGGCAGACCCCAATCCAGGCTGGGGTCTCCATGGTGGGCGTCCTGCTTCTTCCACTGCCGTGATCCTCACTGGACCCCGTGCCCGTGGGCACTGAGTTACTTACAGGTCCTCCGAAATGTGCCCACCACCCCCCGACTCCAGATCTGTGACTGGGCGGATCTGGAGATCCCACTGTCAGATCTTTGTTTAACTATCTTAGATGGTGAGACTTCTTAGGGGGCCCCTGGGGAGGAGCAGCGTGGGGACTCCTGTGGGGTGATCTACACCACTCTGGGTGCGTGTCTCCATTACTGAGGTGTGAGACGAGACTGGGGTGTGAGCGCACGTCTGTGATTCTGGATAAGGTGAGGACCTTGTGCAACCCGGGTTGTGGCCACGGTGTGAGTGTGGCCGTGCAGCTGGTCTCAGGCTGACAGTGGCCTGTGACAGCTCCTTCCAGGCCCTGGGCTGGGGCCGTGTGATGCAGCCAGCAGGACGGCATGGACGTGAGCGGGTGAGCCCAAGCAAGTGCAGCGCAGCTTGGTGACTAAGCACAATGCCCACATTCTGACTGTCACAAGCTTGCTGTGTGACTGTGGGTAAGTGTCTTGGCATCTCTGTGCCTCAGTGGTTCTGATCTATAAAATTGCAAATAGTAGTAGTCTCGATCTCTCAGAGTTGTAGTAATGATTAAATGAAGTTATATGCATGAGGCAGCTGCAATACTGCCTGGCATGCTGTGAACGGTGACTGTCACGGTTAGGTCGCCTCTGTTCTAGCACCAGTCTCACTGTATTTTATCTGACTTTCTGTCTCACCCTCAGTCGAAAAGATCGTGGTGGACAGAGAGATCTGGGGACAGAACACGTAGAAAGTGCTCAGTAAATATCCGTTCCAGCCCCCAAGGCGCCTGCAGAAGGTGGTGGGGGGAAGGCTCACTCTGCCTTACAGACTGCAGAAAAGCTTCTTAGACAAGGTGACATTTGAGCTGTGTCTTGAGGGACACAGGAGCTTTCCGGGCAGAAAGTTAGAAATCCTGGAAGAGGAACTTTCAGAGACAGCGTCATGAGAAAGGCCCGGTGGGCTTTGGCCAACTTGGGGTAGTTGGGAATGTTGGGCAAGGTCGGGAGGTCATCTGGGACTTCAGATGCCCACCTGCCAGGGAGCGACCTTGGCTGTCCCCAAAGCGATTGCCAGTCCCTGAGATTTGAGGCAGACGTGAGTGACAGAGAAGTCAGCCTGGCCTGGTGAGGGGAGTGTGGAGGCAAGAGCAGAGTTAGGTCCTCGCTGCCAAAGCAGAGCTGACATTGTGAGAAACAGAACCCCCGGCACTGAGGACACACCTGGGTGTGGCACTGGGTGGCCCTGGGCACCATCCACTTAGACAAGGAGCCCGCAATGTCACCCCCTGGAAAGGGAAGGCTGCTGTTGGGGACAAGTGGATGCACGTCTGTGAGCCTGAAACCCCGAGGAGGGACACAGAGTCTCCGCTGCTCACCTGTGACCTCCATGGGCCTCTGAGTCGCCCACATTTATCCACAGTGTGGAGTCGGCAATGAGATGCACAGAGCTCCACTCCCAGACCCTCCCGAGCTCCTCACTTACAGGTTCTGGTTCAGGGGACCACGAGGGCAGCCACAAGAGCACAACGACTGAATAAAGAGCTGAGATAAGTCTCAAAAGAGACTTAAGCTGTGCAGGACAGCCACCCCTTGGGAACTGGCACTGGCCTCCACGGAAGCAGGAGACCCCATGCCAGGCATCACCCCGGTGTCACAGTGCAGTGTCTCACTTGTCCCAGTGCCAGCCTCTGAGCTGATGTGATGAGCTCATTTTGCAGATGAGGAGGCAAAGGCTCCGAAAGGCCACGGTGCTCATGAGTGGCAGAGGCAGGATACAAAACCAAGCTGCTGCTTGCACCGCACCCCCAGGCCCTGCCGGACGGCAGCCTCTGCTCCGCGGTCAGGAGCTGGAGGCTCTGCCAAGGCCAGCGAGGCTGATCCTTCCCTCAAGTATTCAAAGCCCCAGTAGGGTTCTTTGCCATTTAGTCACCTCCACAGAGACACGCACAAACCTTCCCCCAGGACACAGCCAAGGTCATAAGAAGGTCACCACGCAGAGCCTTAGTGCCTCCTCACCGCTGGCCACGATCTGGCCCGGCTGAGCTCGTCCCTGGGTGGGGCAGGCAACCCAAGATCGCAGCCTGTGCCCCCATGGCCTGCTTTCTGGGCTTGGCGCTGCGCTGTCTTGTTGTCCCCTTTGTCCTCTGCCCTTTGTCCCTGAGGTGCCGGGGTTCCGCAGTGGACCTCCAGGGTAGGTGACCACTGTGATCCTTTGTTTCAAATGACATAAATAAGAAAAGAGATGGGCTCCGTGAAGCAGCGGTCGCCATCGCTGCTTGCGTTACTTATGCAAGAGATAAACGTTTCTGCCTCTAATCCTGATGACACCCAGTTTGGGTAAGAACCTTGGGATTCATAAATTCGGCTACAGAGCGGAATTCCTGATAAAGCTGAATGTGTGTTCAAAGTCAGGCGTTCCTTTTGTGTGTGTGGTTGTCATTTGAAAGACAAACGCTTAAGATGTGGGGCACAGAGGAGAAACTGTTTAGAGATGAACATATGCAAATGTAACTAGTTACTGGAAGATAAATCGGAATGCCAGACCCGTCATGCACAGAAGGTTTCGGGGGGAAATTACAGCTCAGACCCAGAGAGGATCAGATAAGATATGATATTGCATGTGATTGTATTTTATTCTAATCCTCACCAGAAAGAGACAGAGAAAGCTTGACTTTATGTCTCCCTTCCCGGGTCTTCAGTCTCTCTCTGACAAGACTCAATTTGGGGTTATTACTATGTCGCTCTACAAATAACTATCCACTTTTCAGTCATTGCATGAGCCTGGCTATAATGGCCCTCACCTGGGCAGGTGCAGACAGCCCTCTGGAGCTCTGCTGTCTGCCCCACCTGCTTCCCAGGCTCCCCAGGGCCACCTGGCCAGATGTACATCACGTCACGTCCCACCTCTCTGGATGGCCCATCTGCCTGTCCTCCAGCCTGGGTTGTGGAATCTGCCTCTGCCCCTCCCTCCACAAGCAGACGTGCATGTGCCCATCCCCACAACACACATGCATGACACATTTAGATATACAACACACCCTCAACACACATACACACAACATACACACATACACATATAACACACATGTAATGTACCCACAACACATATACAACACACAGCACATATACAACACACAACACACAGTACACCCACAGCACACACATCACACTCACAATACACATACACACAACACCCACAACATACACGCAATACCCATACACACCACACCCATGACACACAGCACACACGCCCCAGCATCCTTTGCGCACTCTGGGATAGTAAGCTGTGGCAGATGTCTGATTTCTCCCTTTGCCTGGTTACAACCCTGGAAGCTGGTGTGAGCCACCCTGGCTTGTGGTTTTGCAGAGGTTCTTCAAACCCACCGGGCTGGCTTATCATGCAACTGTAAGCGTGGTCTGGTCTACAACTTGGGATGTGGAAAGATTGTATTCAGGCTTGTTCTGAATAGTGGAGACATAAAGCTGGAGTATTTTGAGCTGTTGGAAGAGAGACCTCTATGCAAAGACAACTCACCCGATGCTTGTCATTGGGTCTGAAATTGTACCATGAATGAATCACTACACTGAAATTATAGATAAAGATCAGACGTATGTATGCATAAGACAAAGCATGTAAACTGGATTTTTACGTTTATTTGTAGGGATTACAACAACGTGCTCTTAGATGGTTCACTAGGACTCAGTTGTTCGTCACCTGCTGGGCTCTCCACACCAGCCTGCTGCCGTGGGTGCTGCGGGCACACTGGTAGGGGAGCAGGGTCGGGTCGGGACCTCACTGACATGTGCAAGCTGTTTACTCAGCAAAGAGCAGGGACGGGAGGGCAGCATACTTTCCTGGCTACAGACAGCTTCCAAGGTCTAGAACCCAGATGAGCTTAACTCAATTCTCCCAAAGAAACAAGTGCACAATGTCGAGAAGATGCCGCTGCAGGAGCTGGTTTTTACTCATATATGCAGATCATTTATAAAGACATTGGTGGGGCTCCAGAGAGCACCTGGTGATTCTCAGTCGTGTCACCGGTGTCGGGGGAAGGCGTAGGGCTCCGTCCCTGTCACAATAAGACAGACGGCAGAGCACAGGGTTGGAGTCAGAACTGGGCTCGAATTCTCTTAGTGGTGTGCAGTCTCGAGTAAGTCACAACCTCCTGACAGGCTCAGTGTCCCTGTCTGTAAAACAGGGGTGACCGCAGAGGCGGCCTGGCAGACTCCTTCGGCTAATTCCCCGCAGGAACGGGGCACAGTGTGCAGAGAAGGGGCCGCTGCCCCCATCAGCAAAGACATCCAGGCAGCATTCCCACCTCAGCCAGTAACTTTCTGAATCATCTTCATTAAAAACTCTCCCAAAATTGATTATCTCAGGAAACCGATGAGTCAGTGGTATTAATAATATTACTAATGGAACGTCATCAGCCGGCACACAGAGGCTGCAGGCCCTGAGGGAAGGGACCAGAGCGGGACCGCACAGGGTGGGGGGACCCCAGAGAGGGACGCGCCTTGCCCTCGCTGAGTGTTCTCACTCCAGTGGCGGGTGAGAGCGACCCTTCCCTGCTTGTTTTGAAAGGGATGTGCTCATTGGGACTTGTACCTGTGCCCTTTAACAGGGGACTTCCCAGCCACATTTTGGAACCGCAGGGCAAGCAGCCTAACTTAGGAAGGTTCCAGGGGCATGGTTTTGGATCCCGGATCTGCCTCTTAGTAGCTCTGTGTCTTTGGCAAGGAACGTGGCCACCTGGGAAAGACCACACTAGTCGCCCCCCACAGAGAAAGGCTGCAGGTGCTGGAGAGTTAGCCCTGCAGAGTGCTGAGACAGAGCCTGACGATCAGTGAGCGCCCCATGAATGCTAACTGTCGTCAGTACTGCGGTATTTCCTTCATTCAACCAAAGTTTGGGGGCACCTGTCCTGGTGCATCAAACCAATGTTTGGGACCACCTGTCTGGGGCTCGGTGTGGGGTCATAGTACCCACCTCTGCCTCCAGGGAGCTTGCGTGCTTCCCCGGCCAGCAGGTCCCTCTGCCTGGACCCCCCACTACCTGGGCTATTCAGCGACACACAGGCATTCTCTCCCCTCTCTCTGCTTCATCCACCTTTCCCTGTCTAGAAGAAGATTTCCATGTGCACACGAGTGCGAGGTGATTTCCTCTACAGTGATGAAAACTCTGTTGGTCCACGTTCTCCTCCAGCAGCTACCCCATGTCCCCACTTCCCTTTGCCACAAATTCCATCAAATAGCTGTCCTCACTCACGGCCTCCCATGCCTCCCTGAACTCTCACCTGTTAGGGTTTTGCCCCCACTCCCACCACGGAGCTGCCCTCAGTCGGTCATTGGGGACCTCCATGTTGCAGAAGCAGTGGTCAGCCCGGAGCATCTTCCTGCCCTGCCAGTGTGACCTGGGCTTCTCAGCACAGTGGCTGGGTTCCAGGGAGGAGCTCTGGACCCTGCAGACCACTTCCTCCTCCCCAGGCACTACCCCCCTTGTCCTCCAGACACCAGCCTGGCCCCAGTGCCCTCCTGCCACCCTGGTTCTGCTCAAGTCCCCGGTCTCTTCATACTGGAACAGCTGGGTCCCTTCTCTGCTCTACCCACACTCACTTCCCAGGGGGCCCATTCAGCCTCCTGGCTTGAAGTGTCACCTCTATGCTGACAGCTCCCTCATTTGTATTTCCAGCCTGTTTCTCTTTCTTAACTCCAGCCCCCATCCAACTGCCTACTCTGCAATTCCATTCAGATGTGTAATTAACGTCTGAAGTTTAACATGTCCAAACCAAACTCTCCTGCTCCCCCACCTCAACCTGTCCCCCACCCTATCTCAATGAACGTCAGCTTCATCTTTCTAAAAGAGTTTGAGTCATCTCTGATTCTTCTTTTCCTCACCCACCAGCAAATCCATTGGCCACACCCTCAAAAGATACCCAAATACATCCAGGTTCTGAGCGTTTCTCCCCATCTCCACCGCTGCCACCCTGATCCAAGCTGCCCCATCTCTGGCCTGCAGTATTGCAAGAAAACCTCTGAACTGTCCTCCCTGCTTCCACCCTTCCTTCCCTGTGGGTGATTCTTTTAAAACATATAATACCACATAAGCCTCCTGCTCAAAACTCTACGGTGGTTTCCCATCTATTCACGGAAAAAGCCAGAGCTCCTAAAAGGACATGCAGGACCCAATACCGTCAAGGAGTAAGTGTTCTTTTTCTCACCTCTCTGCCCTCATCTGCTCTGCTCCCGTGTGACTCACTCCAGCTACAGTGGCCTCCCCATTGTTCGTAGGTCGTGGGAGCAAGGGCCCAGCCTCAGGGCCTTTGTATGTGCTGCGTGCTGCTTTGTGCTCCTGCCAGGACCACCCTTTGCCCAGATGCTTGCCCCTGTGCCAGTTGTCTACTGCTGTGTGACCAACCACCCAAACTCAGTGTCTTAACACAACCATCATCTTATCTGTGGGTTAGGCATTTGGGAAGGGCTTGGCCAGATGACTCTTCTGTTCCACATGGCCCTGACTGCGGTCACTTGATGACATCAGCTGGTGGCTGGGTGGGGCTGGAGGGTCCGGCAGGGCTGCACTCATGTGCAGGTGCACCTGGAAGGCTGGCCTCAGCTGGGCTGCGCTGCCTTTGGGTGGTCTCATGCTTCTCCGTGTGGTCTCTCCAGCAGGAGAGTCAGGGCTTTCTTCGCGGTGACTTGGGCTCCAAGAAAGGGTGGTCCCAAAGACAAAGAGTGGAGGCCACCAGTCCCTTAAGGCCTGGACCAGGGCACTGACTTCAGGCCACTTTGTCAATGGGTAACTGGAACACACATCTTTATTTTCTTGAATCAAATACATTTGGTTTAGATCCCCACCCAGGAAGGCTGTTAGAATATTCCATTTCAATCATGCCTGGGAGGCCCTTCCCTCATCCCGGGGATGTGGAACAGGAATTTGAAAGGAGTTTTTGTCCTGGTTACTGTGTAAGTCATCCACCCCCAGCAGGAAGCCCACCTTTCCAGGCAAGCCCAGGGTCTCATTATTCAACCAGGTTCTGTTCCAGACCTGGGAGCACAGCAGGGAGCAAAACAGAACAAGTCCTTGCTGGCCAGGAAGCCCATTGTAGCAGAGCCGGCCAACCATAAATAAATGAACAGACATTGACTAAGGTTTAAATCTTCTCACTTAGTGGGGTGGTTTTGGTGTCATAATCTATCACTTTACCCCCTAATTGTGCAAGCCAAGGGAATCCCTCCATATGCATCTACTTTACAAAACTAAACTGCCAAGGAAAATGCGTAAGACCATCAAATTCTTACAAACTGAGACTTGTGTGTGCACCTTGATTTTCATTTTCTCTTCAGCTCTGTACTCACTTTGGAATTGGTCTTTTCCTTTTTTCCTGACACTCGCATTAGAAGTTTGATCCTTCACCTCTGTCCATGGGTTAATGATCTGAAAACTTGCAAGACTGGAAGTGCAGGAAGCCCCAGTATAATTTAAAGACCCTTCACTAATGTTTGTCATTCTTTCTTTCTTTCTTTGTTAATTTCAGGCTTTAATTACCCTTATAATTATTATTTTTTAATGTACTGGCAATCAAAGACACAAAGTTTAGGCCAACCCCAGATTAAAATTGTGGGAGAAGTGAAATTTCCTAAATTTGGTCCCTTCTCTCTCTGCTTTCACCTTTGTCTCAAATATCCAAGCTCCCTCCACTCTGCCTCGGCTTCCCCGGCTGTTGTCCCACCTGTATTCTGAGCTCCCCTTCCTTCCATTCCTACCATCCAAGCACCTCGTGGGATACTTTCCAGTCTGACACGGAAAACAGCCTCTAGAATGTGAGGCATGGGGGGTCCTTTAGCGACAGCGTGGTTTGGAGCCCTCATTTCGAAGCTGTGGAGTCTGAGGACTAGAGATGGGGTGGAGGGGATGCGGGGGTGGAGATTTGCCCCAGGTCGGCAGAATCTTGGAAGCTGGAGAGAATTCTCAGGAGGGGCTGGGGGAGAGGGCTCTTCACACACCTCTGACAGCTCAGAAGAATTACGTTTTAGCAAAGGGGCCCCAAATCACACCACGGAGGCGGTTCCAATCAAACTGCAAACTCTGAATAGAGCTCACGTGCCTGTGTGTTGGGAGTCCTTTTTGCTTAGCTACATCTTCAATTATTAAGAATCTTTTGTTGGGGCTTGTGTTTTCCTTCAGTCTAGAATGATTGATTTCTCGGGGGCAGAAATGTGGATGATTTTTCTCCTTAACTCTTTTCTTTGAATTCTTTCTGCCCTGTTTGAATTCTTAACAACAAACAGACATGATTTTTACAGAAAGAAAAAGGCATCTTTTAAAAAATAAAATTAAATATTTTAATAGTACATTTTACCTTAGTTGTACATGTAATCGCAGGTTTGCAGACCTGATCTTACAAAATTGAGTTAAAAGAAAAATATGCAAGACAATAAAAGAGTAGTTTTAAAAAAATCTTAATATAGTCCATGATTAATGTGAACACCCCTTGGAGCAGTGTGAGAGCTCACAGGTGCATTTTGGCCTAGTGTGCTCAGTTCTTGAATGGCTCCAGAATGAAAAGAGCTTTCAGGAAACAGCTCTGGTCTGCAGGGGATGGATCTGTTACTGAGCTGTAATTTTCCAGGACTTCTAGATTCATACACAAAGATGCACTGGAACTGTTTGGACCTGGGGGAAGAAATTCAGACAACTCCCAAGAGTAAAGCAATAAGATTAAGAGGCGCCACGGCTGGAAGACGAAGATTTAATAGACTTTTCCTTAGTAATTTACGTTACGTGTTCAACATAACGCCTCGCACGTAGCAGCACTCCATGGACACTGGCGGTCATTGTTCCCAGTGTGCACTCCTGTCAACCTAAAGAGAGAAACTGAGGCAAAATTAATAGAGAGTTTTTTTGGGTGGAGGTTGAGGACAGCTGCCCGGGACACACTTCCGAGTTGCCTTGGGGGGGGGTGTCCTGTTCCACCTTTGTCACAAGCAGGTTTTCAAGGCAAAGGGGACAAGGAGTGGGCTGACACCAAGTTGTCTGACAGGAATTCTCAGGTGTACAGAGGCCACATTGGTTAGTGATTGACCACACATTGGTAAACTGTAGCACCTATGGCATTTTATGGCTACTTGGTGTCCGTTAACCTTGGCTTCAAGAGGTAATTATTCAGCTCAGGGGGGATGGAGAGGTGACCACTGTCACACTTCTCACGCTGTCACATTTCAATGCCTCTCTGGGCCTGATAGTTACATGGGCCTTGCATTCCTCAGCTAAAAGTTTCTTTCCTTTCTCACCCCTGAGGACTACAAGATGCACCCCACCTCTTCTGTCCCCCTCTCCCTGTCTGCAGCCCCTCCCTCCTGGGCAGCTTGCCAGTACAGCTGAGGGCTGGTGGGGAGCGAGGAATGCAGACCCCGGGGAGAAGGAGCAGCTGGCCACACAATTCTCTTGCTGGTACAGGCCCCAGGTGCCTAAATTTGCCTAAATTAGGAAATAGAGTGATTCAGAAGAAGAGGAGGAGGAGGAAGGAGGAGGAAGGAGGCAGGAGGAGAAAAAGTCACCTCACTTTTGTCCAGGCAAAGCCTGAGAATAGCGTCGGTTGAATCCTTCAAATTGTGTTTATTTGTTGGCTTGTTGATTCTACCTGGCTGTGTTGTGTTACGACTGATCTCAATTCCTCCCAGATCGTGGCGTTAAGATGTCTGTCAGCTACCAGCATTTCACCTCGCAGTGGGTTTCGCTATTTGGCTATTTTCATGGCTGTCTTAGTGGGAAACCAAGAGGCACTGCGTTATTTTCAACTGGAAATCTGGTAAGATATCTGAGGGATCCTTTGAGCTGTTTTAGATTTAGATCTAGAAAGACATCAAGGGTTACAGCAAAAGTTACTACATGATTTATTAAAATACATATGGCTCATCCTTTCTTGTGCCTTAAAATTATGCAAAGTATAGGTCATTCAGGGAAAGAATAAAAATGACTGATTAAACAGAGACCAAATCCAACATTTTCAGCTAACAATATTTTATCTTAAGAATAATTCTGAGAGCTAATAAAATAATATGCATAATAATCTTAATGAGCTGAAAATTGTGTCATATATTAAGCTGAGCTATATGAAACTGTCATTTTATGGGTTAAAAATAAGAGTTTCATGTCAGCAATTTCATACGGTTTATGCTAGAAGTTAGATTTTTAACCAAATGCTTATTGAGCACCTACTATTTTAGGACTCTGCTGTGGGGCTCAGAAAATGGAGGAAGACATAGCCTGGCTCCCTAAGGAGGTGTGGACAATGTCCTCAAGGAAGCTGCAGAGCAAGATGGCCGTGCAGAGAGACGACTCACCAGAGTCCTCCGAGCTGCTCTTAGACCGAGGTGGGGGTGACCGAGGGACAGGCGAGACGGAGGGACGTGGACATGCACTGGTGACGCTCAAGGGCCCTACAGAAGGTGCTGACGGCAACAGCTACTGCCCATCACCGGAACAGCCCTGATTGCTGTGGGAACACTGCTGGCGGCTGCACACTCTGTGGCAGTCACTGGGCCATGGATGCGGATCAGGCCGTGCTGGTGGGGCCGCCAGAGGATCCGGCAGCAGCTGACAGCAGGTGGGATCTAAAACCCACCCCAGGAGCTGGCTCTGGTGAAGGCTGGTGGTATCAAAGGGTACTGTGAAAAGTCACCGTGGCCAAAGGAAGCCGCCACTGGAAGAAGAGAGAGGATCCAGATTGGGAGAAGGGGCTTCCCACCACCCACAGCGACCCACTGCCGGCATCCAGAGGAAGCAAGAAAATGTTATTCTTTTGTTACAATCCTCACTCTGGAAAAAAAGAACAATATTAAAAAAAAAAAAAACCTATCGAGTTTGAAGACTCCAAATTTCAAGGTGAAGGCTTAGGTCAGTTATGGAGGTTTCCACTTTAGCCGATCTTAGGATTCCCAGTGAAGACCGTGGCCACACAC
Organism: Varecia variegata; assembly: GCA_028533085.1. NCBI lineage: Eukaryota > Metazoa > Chordata > Mammalia > Primates > Lemuridae > Varecia > Varecia variegata. The sequence goes on from CM052439.1 coordinate 4,266,269, forward strand.
AGTATATAAAGTGAATGGCTGTTCATTTACAGACGCTTACGTCTGATATAAACCCAGGCAAAGGAAAGGCAGTCTTTGGAGTCGCTCGCATTTTCTCAGTGTGTGCACTTTAACTTACCCTTAATTGCTTTGTGTTTGGCAACAGGAAGGCATCGAGGAGAGTCAACAAACATCAAAAACTTTTAGAATGTTAAAATATCAAAGCAAGGCTGAGTAACCTATTGTGGTACAATTAGACACAAACAAGATCAATTAAATACAATTTAGGGCAATGTATGGTAATTTAAGCCAACTAAAAGAGTAGAGGAGATTCTCTTTTATTCAACCATAAAATGAAGAAAGTTTCATGAGCATCTGATGAGATACTTAATATTAAGCTAGATAAACAAATTGAAAATATTATAATCTGTGGTTAGTGGGAGGAGGAACACAAATTGAGTCACAGAAAAATCCTGAGATGATACAATCATTACTTTTTTACTAGGGAAAATGCTATTTTCAGATACATGGAATTGTGACGGGTTCGTGGGTCACTGCCATTAGACCCTTAGGTCCCTTTCACAGTCTGAGGGTACGGCAAGGGAGGCGTCCTGCTGGTGAGACGAGTGTATCTCCAAATGTAAGCAAGGAACCAGTGTGCTTCCAAAATCTTACCCTGCCAAAAAAAAAAGGAAAAAAAATGAGGCCTCACTGAAATTGACCATGGAAGAATTGATGATGGATGATTATATAGAGATAGATATAGACATAGACATAGGTGCAGGTATATACCCACATATAGACCCACATGATATGCATATGCAATATACTATATATCCACACACATTTACATACATATCCATGTATGTGATGCAGACAAAGTAATAAGTGACTCTACTACAAAATGTTTGTCACGAGGCAACACGCTCCAGGTGAGGGGCACAGAAATGAATGGAACCCTGTGTCTGGGGGCCACACACAGTCTGGTCTTCACCCTGAATCGACACTGGCTCATCACACTCATCACATCAGTCAGGACCGCATACCCTACAACAAAATCTACAAGTAGGCATTCAACAAACGTGAGCTATTGTTGATGTATTTTAGCGAGTATTATTTTTTTTAACATCCATGTCCAGCTCTTGTGGGGTCTGTGCCCACTGACCTCCGTGGGTAACTCCACTTCTTAGGTGCCACCTGGAGGAGATACAGCCGTGGGCGTTGTGGTTGCCAGAAATGTTGGTCCCTTTATGGACATCAATGCTCCCTTCCAATATTCCTTTCCTTCTTGGCACAGTCCTTCCCTGCTCCCTGGAGATCAGTTGTGGCTGCGTGACTCGGTTCGGCCCACGAGGTGGGGTGAGGTGGCTGTGTTACTTTGGGGGAGCACTTGAACACTGAAATAGCAGGGGAGACCCTCCGGCTTGCTCTCTCTCCCTGCCTCATCAGCCACGGCCACGTGGTTGGCGTGGAGGTGCCATACCAAGCCACCGCTGCGAGGACAGCTGCCTAGGCCTGCAGTGGCCTTCGCACCAATGAAAACAAAAGCTTTGTTGCTTTAAGCCCTGAGTTCCGGAGCTGTGGTGGCAGCATAGCCAAGCCTATGCTGACTGATACAAACCCCGACAAACTAACCAAATTTCAACCTAGGTTGTGAATCAATCTTTTAATAAGTGTAGTTAACATAAATCAGTTTCCCATGGCCTCATCAATCTTGGAGCAATTGAGCACATGAACGGTCTAAACCTTCCAAGCTAAAGAACAGGCCCTGAAACTGCAGAGACCCCGTTGGGGTGCAAATCACAGGAAGAATCAACCCTGTCTTGTCAACGTTTTTCAAAAGGAGGGTAGGAAGGGGCTGTGGACCTCAGTCCGGGGAAGGCTCCTCACCACGAACAGAGGCGACTACACACTCCCTCCGTCCACAGCAGCTGCACACAACGCGAAGCTGCACGGCTCCAACCCCAGGTGGGGTGCCCTCGGCAGAGCTTAACTTTCAACCAGAAAACTGGATGAAGTCTAGGTTACCCCTGATGGCGTTTACACAGCCTGCAAAGTACAGTAAACCCAGTCGTTTGTGATGTGGGGTTTTTTTGTTTTTGTATATAACCCTGTGCACAAATTTTTACACAGCCAGAAGTGTGAGAACTTGAGCTAGACCACAGGAAGGAAAAAAGAGGACTTTTATATGTAGATGTCTGGCTCGTAAATCACTTTGCCCTTAAGAAACTATCAACTCTCTAGCAGTAGAAGGGAAACAGGCTGTGAACACCTGCTCGTAGCTGTGTCTGTGTGAGGACTAAGGGAGGTAACACCCAAGGCAAGGCCTGATAATGCTACCGTGTAGGCCAGCGTGAAACGTAGAGAAAGAAGGCAGGTTAGTGCTCTTTGGCGACAACCGGTGCTTGCTGGATTTGAATCTTAGTTTGACCCACATATCTGGGCTCTTTGAAAAGCTGTAGCAAAGGACATGCCACCACTTCCCACCCCTCCAAGTCAGTGTTTCGTGCTGTGGTCTCAGGACCACCCGTCCTTCCTGGGCCTCTGGCCACTGCTCCCACAAACGCAGGAGCGCAGTTGTGCCTCACGCGGAGACAAGCATCTAAGTCCACGCAAAACCAACCTGCACAGGCTACCTGCAGGGCGGATGTGCGGTTACTGGCGTCTCCCACTCTGGTAAATTCTGCACTTAGTCCCTTTTCTGCTGCTACAACAATACAATAGACTGAGTAATTTATAAAGAACAGAAGTTTATTTGGCTCACACTTTTGGAGGCTGGGAAGTCCAAAAGCATGTCGCTGGCATCTGGCGAGGGTCTGCCTGCTGTGTCACGACATGGCTGAGGGCAGCACGTTGCAGGAGGGCAAGCATGTGCCAGATCAAGTCTCTCTTCCTCTTCTTGTAAAGCCACCAGGCCCAGCATGTGGACTGCACCCGATGACTTGTCTACTCCTAATTACTTCCCAAAGGCTCCGCCTTCAATACCATCAACATATGAATGTGGGGAGTAAGTGTCCAACGTAGGAAATTTGGGGGACACATTCAAGCAATGGCATGCACCATGGCCCTGAATGAGAAGGGGAGCATTTGGCCTTATTCTTGGCCTGAATTTTCTTCCTTCACGGAGTTGATCCCGTCAGCCCCATTAATCTGCTTCTGCGCCATGTGCTGGCCCAGGGGTGGTGCTCACCTATCTCAGTCCATGACACACAGTTCCTTCCTTTTTTAGAACTAATATGTTAATTGCAAAAGGGCTCTGCCTAGAGGCTCTTCCAACAGCCCCCAGGCTCTACCTGCATTCTTAATGAGGTAGGACTTTCATCTGACCACAAAAACTCTCAGTGCTTTGGGGAAGCAGAGCAGGTCTAACTGAGGCAGCCAAAAAGGAAGCCATCAGAAGGTCCCTGCACACTAATGGGTCTGACTCCCCTAAGACACTGAGAAGAGGTTTTTGTCCAGTGCAAATGAAGCTTGTGACCGGAGTACTGTTCCAGACCGAGGCTGGCCGAGGCCTATTTCCTACATGCTTTGAAAATCAGCCTCAAGGTGCAAGGAAATGCCCACCTCTCCTTGGCTGGCTAGATCGTTTCCATTTTAGATTCCTACTGCACTCCTGCAAAGCATCATGCTAGCCTCAAGTGAGAAGGTGGACGAATGAAGGGAGACCTGTCCCCAACTTGTCCCCAGCACGCTAGTTAGGGAGCAGGCTCTGTTCCATTTCTCTTCATTTTATGTTGTCTTCACCTCTCAGGAAGTCACCCTGGGACCCCAGGGGAGTCATTTAACTCCTCCATAAGAAAGAGGATGGCTCTCACGTCGTGGGGAGAATTGGATGAGACTGGATTGTATTGGGAGTTTGAGGAAAGGTTCACACTGTACTGCGTGTTTGTACTTCAGCTTCTAGAAAGAGAATAACCAGCTTATTTTAAACCAATATTCCTGGCACATAATTGTCCAGACTTGGTAAAGAGGGCGGACTCTACCCTCCGGTCACTCTGTAATCAAGCCTCCTGCCAACGGGGCAGAAACATTGCAAAAGGCACATTGAAGAGAAAGAATATGGATCTCACTTGACTTGTCTGAAAAGTAGTACCAGGATTTAGGGCTTCCTGTGCCTTTGATCTCATTATCTGAGTCTACCATCTACAGGGGCCAATTGACATTTACAGTTTGTGGTTAGATGCCTTGGAAATGCTTCGCTGAGTGTCTCCGGGAACCGTGTTAATTATTGACTAGTCTTAATAGGTTCCTCTTTAACAGTCTGCTCCGCCGGGGTCATTGCCAACTCGGAGCCCAGCTCTGGGTTACGCCACTTGTTCCCACAGCACTGAACTCGAAGGCGTCACCGATGCTTTGCCAGCCATTGCCGAGGGCCTCTGCCGCCCCTGGTTTGTCTGGTCACTGGCCCGGCAGCACGATTCCCACATGCCTGCCCCTGCCACGGATGAAGTGGACCCCGTCAGCTCCACGCGTGTTCCCATGGTGCCGACCCACCCACTGTCGCAGCCATCGGGACGTATGAGATTTTTAAAAAGCATGCTAGCACATGGAAAGGCAGCATTATAAATAATGAATACGGCCCTTGGGATTTTGCAAGAGCATTCTAGAGCATTCTCTCCTGTGCTCCCTTCCTTCCCCACCACAGTTCTGGGAGACAACCAGCACGGTCCTTAGAGGCCGAGCGGGGAAACTCACTGCACGTCTCCCCGGCAAAGGTGAAGATAAACGACGCCGTTCGTGGCCCCCTAAACGTCTGGGGCCGTCTTGTGGCTTCATCCCACTGGCAGGGCGACCCTGACTCTCCCTTTAGCATCGACTTTCTGGACGACCTTCGTTGACCTTGGGGCCGTGCACACTCCGCAGCGTTAGAAAATCTCCCTCGGTGTTTGTGAGCGTGATTAATGTCTGCAGAGCTCTCTGAGCACACACAGCCTCCTGCTAATGAGAAGCAGAAATGCGAGACAGGATGTGGTCTTCCCTGTCCTGAGTTAGTCCAATTCTGGGCCTTAGTCACTCGGCCGCTTCCTGCTGCTTTCTTGTCAGAGACAGGGACGTGGAAAACACACCGACAGTCTCCGTTCATAAGTTCAGCACAGGGTCTGGCACAGCTCTTTGCAATTTAATAGCAAGGATTCAATGTTTATTGAACGAATCCCGTGTATGAAAATTCTCTTTTCGTAGGTGGCTGGTACATAACCATAGTGAGACCTCTTAAGGAGAGAGTTAAATGAGAATTGTGGAGCGTGTTTCTGAGCTTCAGCCCGCAGTGGGTCTGACAAGAGAAGACGAGATCCTGCTAGTAAATGATTAGAACCCGCTGTAGGTCGGCGTAGCCATTCTGAATTTCTCCAGACTGCCGAGACACGGTCCTGTTCCATCCTCTTCCACGTGGAAATTCAAACTAACTGCCGTCGCTAGGACAACACTGACTTCTGTGAGCCCTGGGGCCTTTGCAGGTCTCTCCCATTATGACAGATTTTGTAGGCCCAGTGAGGGGCTAGGTCGTGGGCCCCCAAAGTTCCTATGTTGAAGCCCTAATTCCCGGTCTTCCTAATGTGACTGTATTTGGTGACGGTCCCTTAAAGAGGTGACTGAGTTAAAATGAGGCTGTTAGGTTGGGCCCCAATTCAATACGACTGGTGTCTTTATGAGAAGGGCAAATTTAGACCCAAAAAGCGACACCAGAGTTGTGCATGCACAGAGGGACGGCCTTGGGAAGAGGCCACCTGCAAACCAAGGACAGAGGTCCCAGGGAGACCAGCCCTGCCGGCACCTCCAACTTCCACTGTGAGAAAATACGCCTCTGTCGTTTGAGCCACCTGGTCTGTGGTCTTGTGCTGTGGCAGCCCTAGGAAACTAATACAGCCCCTAAAAATCTTCATGTATTTCTGATGTGAGAGAAAAATTAAAACATCTTCAGCCCTAAAAGTTCATTTTTTGCTTCTGATTTTAAAAGAAATTAAAACATTTTTGCAGGACCCTAAAAGTGTCGTGGGCTTTGAGTCCTGAACTTCCTGTAGTGCTGGAGAGGTCAGCCCTGCCGATCCCAGGGTCACAGAGCTCAGCCCAACAGCTTCATGATGGAACCCGCTTTCCGTCCTTGTATTCCTCACGGAGCTCTTTGAACACCAGCTCACGTGTTATCATGGCCTAAAGCTAGACCACTGAGACAGACGCGATTCGCCGTTTTATAACCCGGCCTCCTCAGAGAATCTTTGAGGGGTGAGGCAATTTAGAAACACGCTGATAAATACCAACTTAATCAGCAACACAGGCCTCAGATAACTATTCACAGCCAGAACAATGTCACCTCCAGGTGTCTGTGCCCCAGCAGCGGGTCATCATTCAAGCCCTTTATTAAACTCATTTATGCATCTGAAATCAAAATCAAATATCAGAGGTGGGAATGATTAGCAAGAGGTCGCAGGTAGTGCTTTATTTAGCATGGAACAATTGCATAAATTTTGTGGGCAATTTTGCTGAGACAGAGGGTTTATGAATTAGATCAAGGATCCAGTCGAGCTGTCATTTTTACCATGACAGTGGATCCGGTTTGGCAAGGCCTGGGCAGGACTGGGCCCAAGGCAAGAGAATTCTGCGGTGGATGTGGGTCCACCCAGGACAGAGGGTCATGCACGTGTCAGGCCCGGAAGGCCGTCTCCTAGGGCCCAGAGGCATGGAACAGCCTGGTGGGCTCCAGGCAGGCAGGTGGGCCAGGGCTGAGTCAGGGCTGTGAGAAGGAAGACAGGACCCAAAGGTAGGAGGGGGTGGGCTTAGGGGGTTTCTAATGCCACCAAGAAAAGGGGCTGGAACTTTATCCTGTGGGCAAACTAGAGCTCTTAAAGGATCTTAAAGAGGAGGAAAACATAGTTTACATTTGGGAAAGAATGTTCTGGGACAGGGTGGAGAAGAGGTTGAAGTGGTGCAGGAGACTAGAACAGAGGGCTCACCTGGAGGCCTAGGAGGACGGGCCCTGAAGGAGAAGACGGAGGCTCTGGCCAGCGGATGACGGTTGTTTTGAGTTTTCTTTGAGTTGTTTTGTGTCCTTGTGTACAGCTCACCTGAGACAGGTTTAGCTGAAATGCCTGTTCTGATAATGTTCCGTCAGACTAATCCAGAGCCAAGGTAGAGAGCCTCTTTAGCCTTAGAAGGAGAATGGCGACGCCAATCGACCAGGAAGCCCCTCCGCTTTTTCGAGAGAACAAATTGGCCAAGCTGGGGTGGTGGGGAAGGGGGTGTAAAGACCTGCATGCTGGAAAACCCTTGCTCTCTTTGGATGTTTCCGTGGTGTGACAGTGGCCTGTGACCAGGGGCCCGAGACCTGGTCTGGCATCATGCACATACCCAGACTGCCTAGATCATGGCAAAAGGGTAAGTTTGGTATTTTCCTGGACATACCTGAAGACAAGCTAGGAACATAAACAAGATTGTCATTGTCACTCACCTACATCCTGGAACATGGCAGCAGCATTGCACGAGCTGAGCGGCGTCATGAAGCCCTCCCGCTTCCCTAAGGAGGGCATTTGTCCCAATCTGCTCAAGCTTCTGTAACAAAACTCCACAGACTAGGCGGCCTACACAAGAGTTTATTTTCTCACAGGTCTGGAGACTGGATGTCCAAGATCAAGGTGTCAGCAGGGGTGGTGTCTGGGGAGGGCTCCCCGCTCAGCTTGCAGACAGCCGCCTTCCTTCCCACGGTTGCTCACGTGACCTCTTCTTTGTGCACATGCAGAAAGAACAAGACGGGGAGCTCTGTGGTGTCTCTTGTTATAAGGATGCTAATCCCATCGGATCAGGGTCCCACCCTATGACCTTATGTAACCTTAAATACTTCCTTACTTCAAATACCATCACACTGGGGCTTAGGGTGGGGTACACAATTCATTCATAACAGTGTCTCTGTGTGCCCTGACTCGTGTCTGAGATGCACTTCTCCAGCGGTTCACACCAGCCGCCCTGCAGATCAGGAATGAGTGGGGAAGGTAATTGTCACTGCTAGACAAGCCAAGTCTCTAAAACGCCCTCTTCCCTGCAGTGAGAACTTGGGGTCTCATGCAGGCTATGGGGACCCCATTATACTTGCCCTGCCCCTCGCTTGTCATGTGGGTTCACAGTTCCCCGTTCCCAGTTTCCCAGAGCACAAGATATGAGCCTGTGTGTGGTGGGATGACTGACAGCTCCGCAAAGATGCCCCCTAATCTCCCAAACCTGGGCAGCTGCCACCTTCCAGGGCAGAAAAGGGACTTTGCAGATGGGATTAAGTGGAGGACCTTGAGATGGGGAAATTAGCTGGATTACTGAGGTGGGCTCTGTGGAATCACCAGGGTCCTTACGAGAGGCAGGAAGGTCGGAGTTGGAGGAGGAGACGCAAAGAGCAGGACAGAGAGCTCCTGCGTGCGTGTGAGAATCTGAAGATGCTCTGTCCTGGCTCTGAGGACAGAGGGAGGAGCCCCCAGCCAAGGACTGCGAGTGGCCTCTGGAAGCTGGAAAGGTGAGGACGCAGATCCTCCTCTAGGGCTTCCTGAAGGAGCACAGCATGGCTGCCCTCTGTTAGACTTCTGCCCTCCAGAGCTGTAATATAACAAATTGTGTTGTTTTAAGTCACTAAATTGGTAGTAGTTTGTTACAGCAGCAATAGGAAACCAACACACTGTGTAAGACACGGCATCTCATCTACCCCCGGCACTCGATCCCAGCTATTCCATCCTGCCCGGGCGCCCGTGTCTAGCCAGCCCGTGTCCACATCGCTGGACTCAGAGCTGCTTCATCTGCAGTAGGAATTTTAGTAGTTAGTTGGGAGGCGCCGTGTCAGGGGATGCTAGCCCAGTTCAAATTTTAAGCCAGAAGTTGCAGTTTGATTGATTTTTAATGATATCCAAAACAAGAATAGTTGTCATGGCAAAATAGCACAAATATCACTTAAGCAACTCTCAGAGAGGCTATTGTCTAAATAATTAATTGCAGTATTGCTGTTTTTGCTGCCCTGTGGGTAAATACTGGCTGTATGTGATCTTTTATACAGCGGTCCCCAACCTTTTTGCCACCAGGGACCAGTTTCATGGAAGACAATTTTTCCATAGACTGGGCCGGGGGCGGGGGGTGGCGCAGAGCTCAGGCTGTGATGTGAGTGGGGGGGAGCAGCTGTAAAGACAGGTGAAGCTTCGCTTGCTCGCCTGCTGCTCTCCTACTACTGTGTGGCCGGGTCCCTAGTAGGCCACTGCCCGGTACCAGTCTGCAGCCGGGGCTGGGGAACCGCAGTTTTATAAGGTGGTTGAAGCTACATAAATGGGCCATAGTTGTACTTACTTTTGGTCCTTTTAAACCTACTATCCAGAGCTTCCAAGGAAATGCCTTTAGTCTTAAGTGAGCTGTATATTCTTGATTTAATCAAATAATCCCTGTTGCCCCAGAGTTGCCCGTGAGACGTCAAAGGAGGACACAGAAGAACCTTCTGTGAATTAGAGCTGGGAAAGGAGAACTGTGGAGCGAACCAGTCTGTGAGCTGAACTGACGCTGTGAGACACTGGCGAGACCTTCCCTGCTCTGCAGAAGTGACTCGAGGACACAGCATCTGCCCTGGACACGGTGGCCTCCTGTGAACGGCCACACTCTCCAGCGCCACCGTCAGAGAAGGGCCCAGTCCTGGCATGACCCTCCCCCTCAGAGAAGCCAAACTGGTTAGAGGCTTTTGACATTGAAAGAGGTGCTGGCAGAGTAAAGGTTAATTGCTTTTCTGCACCCAAAACACTAAGTTTAAAGAGCCAAAGACGGTACATTTCTCCTCCTCTCTCCGTGGGACCCCCCCTCAAACCTCCTTTCCTTTAGGATCCAGGACACCGTCACCAAATCAGAGAATGGTGGACACAAACACTCCGTATACTCCAAATTCTAGACAGAAAAAGACTGATGGTTCTTTGGCTGTAGTCACAAGTAACCATCATCATCAGTTTTAAACCCAAGTCCATCAGCAACATCTTCACACCAGCGACTACACTTCTGAAACCAGACAATCGGTAACAGCTAAATCCCAGGAACTACGATTCCACGGCTAAGGGACAACTAATCCTGCTTCTGACTGTCCTCCAATCCTCATGACCACACTTCTCAAAGCCCTACATTCCATCAGCAGTTTGCTTTTCCAGATTCTCATGTGTCCAACGAGCACAGCCCCCCTTGCTAGAGGGCAATATACTCAGCTTTTGGCTTCAGATATCATGTAGTGACCTCTTTCTTCTACGGTAGCGGTTGTCTCTTGTTTGAAAGTATCTGAGCCACTAACCCCACAGAGAAAGTCAGTAGTGTGCTGATAAATTTTTAATAGCCAGTTCTCTGGGTAGAAAAGAACAGTCCTGGTGTACTGCTTTTGCCAATTCCTGTGGTGTAAATAACTCCAACCATAGCATATTTCAAGCTACCAAGGAAACATCAGTCTGCTCACAAATTTCTGAAAATTTAACAACTGGCTCCTACACTGAGCCAGTCCAAGCTGGCTCCCTAACACCACTGACCCAGGGAGAGAGTGCCCAGGTAGGAAGATCCAGCATCACCCACGGGTAGAGTGTACATCATCAGCCAGACCTCCCATGCCTGGGCACTGCTCCCACACAAGGGCAAAAGCGTGCCATCTGCTGCAGAAGGGAGCACGGCACGCTCCACATAGACAGAAAGTCAGCCACAGTCGTGCAGACAGCGCCTGGCCTCTGCAGGGGGCGGCTGGCATGGATGGGAGCAGTGGTTCTGCCCAACCAGGAGGGGACAGCCAATATCCACACAGAGAGAGAGAGACATGGGGACAGATTTGCCCCTTCCTTCCTTAATGCCTGGCACAGGCCAGGAGAAAGGAGGCCAGACCAACACCCTCCACTCCGTCCCACGAAGCCACAAGAACAGCCCTCCCAGAGAGCTTTCAGTCAAATATGAGAGTGAGACTTTGAGAGCAGACAGGACTGAATCATAGCAAAATGAGACTGCTTTAGAAACTGGACATGCCTGGAATGCAACTGAGGTTGTGGGAGGGACGCTTATCCCCTGGTGGAAAAGGCAGACAGAGCCCAGCTGCAATCAGACCCTGTACCTAGGAAGTGAGGCCTCCGTCACGGCGCTGCACTGGGGAGGGGCCCAAAGGTAAGTCTCGGAAACACCTTCCCAGCAAGGCCCGGGATCCCTGCCTCTCCATCTGAATCCACCCCGAGGTCCGTCCGCATTGCCCACTGCTCAGGTCCAGTGCAGTGTGGGCTTAGGCTGGTACTCGGTGCCATGCAGAGTCTTGCTTCCTGCAGTTCTTCAGGGATCCAGGGTCTACGGCTCTGCTGCCTTCACCACGTGGCTTCCAAAGTCAAGGTCATCCTGGCAATTGACCTCTAGCTGGAAGACGGCAAAAGAACACGGATGTCAGGACAAAGGAACATGAGCAGGCCAAGCCTGGAAGTGACCCACCTCACCTCCACCCAGATCCCACCGACCAGATGCGGCTGTGGCCATACCTGCCTGCAAGGGACGCCGGGAAATGTGGCCTCGCTGGAGCTCAGGAGAGGAGAGGATGAGTTGAGACTCAGTGGGAAGCTCTTGCCGTGCCTGCTCCCCTGCAAGTGAAATCACTCCTAGTAGTCTAGAGTTTTTACTTTTCTAGAATATTGTTTTCTTATTCGTATTTGTATATTTTTCACAGAATCATCGATGGCTTTAGAAACTGCTTATTTCACAAGGTGTCTTATAAACAACTTTCTAAGTCAGCTGATATTTCTACACCGTGAATTTTAATGACTACAGCCTAGGCCGTTGGGTGTCGCTGCCATCCTGCAATTAATTAATCAACCAACCATGAGACACGGCCTTAATTGTGTGGATGATTTCTTCCACTTCTTTAATTGCATGTCTCATTTATTTTCATTCTTTTTTTAGTAATTCATGTACTTGATGTTTGGAGGCACTTCCTGACCACTCTGATTGTCAAAAACAGGAACGGAGCTTAGTGTATTTGGGGGTGGGGGGAGCACAGATCAGATAAGCTCATAAATTAGTATGCAAAATCACAAACTAGATGTTATTGTGAAGGAGGGAGCATGGTGCCGTGACCTTGACCAGATGCCGGAGGGGCTGGGACGGCTTGATCATGGAGGCTTCTCTAAGAAAGAGACATTTTAGCTAAAATCTGAGAACAGTCTCAAGATTTTTTGATTACTGTAGTCTCATATCATCTTGCTAGGAGTTTAAAATGTGATGCTTCAGAAACTTAACTTGCAAGAGAAGATATTTTGAATCTGAATAACACTAACAGGAAAAGAAACATGAATTTAAATTCCAGTTGCAAGCAAAGTCTCCTGGCGGAGGCCAGGCATGGGAGGGTGTCCCTGTGCTACCTCACACCTGCCCTCCCTCGAGAGGACCAGACAGATGGGGGCAGAATCCCGTCATGCCAACCAGGGGCCTTTGGGACAAGGAGCCAGACTGGACCCAGAATTCCTAGTCGGTGGCCAAGTGCCTCTAGGTGCTGTGTCTTTGCCACGGAGGTGGCCCCGGAGGGCTGTGGAGACTCACATTCAGCTCATGCCCCTTGGGAAGTTTTACTAGAATTAAACAGCTTTACACTAGTTTGACCTAATTGTCCTGAGCTGTGGGATTCTTTTTAATCCCCACTCGACATTCCCACCATGACCCAACTAGTATCAAGAACTTTTCGTTGCAGGAAAAGGAACGCACTTCAGTGAAATGAATCAGCAGTTGCATACATAACCTGCAGGCACCGTGGGCTGAGGTGGTTCTAATTTCTCAGAGAACAAAGGCGTGGCACTTCCACAGCTTCTGCTGGCTCTCGTAGAAACTTTCCATGACAGAGTCCGTTGCTTCATTCCAAGAATGTCTGAAGAGGCAACAAGTTTTTTTTTTGTTTTTAAGTTGATGAACTTTGTTGGAGTTAAAACTATAATAAACTTCATCTAAATCATTTTGCAATGCAAAATTATTTCACTCAAGGAGGGTTTAGTAATTTGACTGCTAGGAATCACATGCAACTTTCAAAAGCAGAGACTCATGTTCATAAAACTTTATCCATCATTTGAACTACAGAGATTTCTACCACTAAAATCAAACATGCATCATTTTCAACGGCAGCCAGTTTTATCCTGGCCTCAAAAATGATGCCAGAGGTAGAGTCTTAGCAATCAATGAGCCCTTCAATACAATAACTTCATTTTCTGCCTTTCATTCCCTGCAAAAGAAAGATCTTGCTGATCTCACACCTGCTGAGAAACGGCTGCCGCCAGCGCTCTCCTTCCTGTGCAGACTCACCCTGGAATCTGCTATCGCAGGGCATTGACAGCCTCCTGCAAGCACAGCCCGGAGAAGGCACAGGGTGTGTCCGCCAGGTCAGTGTGTAAACAGCCGGGCACAGGCCTCTCCCCACTGCCCCAGGGGGCCCGTTCTGATGCTATAACTCAGGGCCTTGGAAAGAGCCCTTTGGCCCATAAATGAATTGAGTTGAATGTATCTGTCCACACTGGTCATGTCAAAAGTAGCACAAAACAATAGAGAGTAATGACCTCAAGCCAGGGGCCTTGGGTCTAAATCCAAAGTCTGTCACCTACTTGCTGAATGACTTTTTATTAGTTTCCTAATCTCTCCGTGCCTCAGTTTCCTCATTTGTAAAATGACAATGATGGTAGTATCTAAGCCCATAGTGTTAGGGTGAGGATTAAATATGTTGCTACGTGGAAAGTCTGAAAACAGTGCTTGGCCAGTGGTAAAAGCTCAATAGGTGTTATTATTGTTATTTCATTTTGAGACAGGGTCTCACTCTGTTGCCCAGGCTAGAATGCAGTGGCAACATCGTAGCTCACAGCAACCTCAAACTCCTCGGCTCAAGCGATCCTCCTGCCTCAGCCTCTTGAGTATCTGGGACTACAGGCATGACCCACTTCACCCAGCTAATTTTTCTATTGTTTGTAGAGACGGGGTCTAGCTATGTTGTCCAGGCTGCTCTATAACTTCTGTCCTCAAGTGATCCTCCCGCCTTGGCCTCCCAAAGTGCTAGGATTACAGATGTGAGCCACCATGCCCAGCCACTAGGTGTTATTATTATGAAAGCATCCTTAAACCATCTGGACAGCTGCAGGACAGCCCTGGGCAGCAGGATTGGAGCACAGTCCCTTCTTGGGGTTCAAGAGCCCTTCCTCCCTGAGGCCAATGGGACAGGTTCCAGTGGCAGAGATCACTCTTTTGTCCCTGGCCCTGGCTGCACACAGCACTCCTGCCGCCCCTCGTCCCCAGCCTTGCTTCCTGGCAGTGCCGCACAGCCTCAGCCATGGGCCAGAGGGAAGAGCTGGACATCGCCTGTGACCACCAAACGTGGATTTAAAACCTGCTGCGTGGCAGGGCCGGAGGAGGATGTGATCCTCGGGCGAAGGCCTTAGCGCCGCCAGCCTCACTGGTCCTGTAGACAATCAGAATGACAGCGTCCACCTCCGAGGGTCACGGTGGGGGTGGACGAGCCAAGCCCAGGACCCAGGGCCCAGGCGGTCGCGGGCCTCCTCGATGCCCGGTCGCCATCTAGTGCCCGACGGGAGGAACTGACCGTCTCCTGGTGCAGGCAGCTGGTGGCTGCGTGCATGAACGCAGGCTCGGAAGATTCCACTGACGTCCTTTACTCTCGGGGCCACCCATTTGAAGAATCCCTTCCACAGAACCCCCGATCCTGTTTCTGCTTAAAGTTCTCCAATGTGAGATTCTTAAAACCCACCGCATGGAGGGGCCGAAGGACGGTGTGGTCCTCGGGTGAAGGCCAACTTCATTTATGGACAACTCTGAGTGTGAGGACCCTACTCCCCAGTTAGGGTGCCATTCCTGACATCTGTAACTCGCCATTTACCCCAGAGTTCCCCCAGGTGAATAGCAGCAGGAAGGAGAAAGCACAGAGATGGGTTAATCCTGACTCTTGGTGTATATATGGCTGGTATGAAATCGCGCCTCCCAGCGTCTGTTTGATTTTCCTTCCTCCCTCCACTACCCACCTGCCCCTGTTTATTAAGCCCCTCCCGTGTTCTACACACTGTGCTAAGATCTGGGAACAGAAAGGTAACAAAACGCACACAGACTCCGCTCTCCCCGGGTCGAGGCAAGGCCAACTACAAGAAAACCGCAGTCAACGTGGTGGGAAGTGAGGAGGGAGTAGACCCACGTCCCCTGTCCCCATCCCCCCTGCACGAGGCAGTCACCTGGGATCACCTGGGAGCTTTTAAACCCCACAGCCAGGTCGCCTCCCAGAAGGCAGAGTCAACCTCCATCCAAAATACTTTAGGATGCTGAGATTGACACCTTTAATTGTCAGGGTGTGAAAAAAGGTTAATAAACCATGGGGCTTTCTGGGGAGATCAGGGTGGTCTCAGTCCAGTCCAAGGGGCTTGAGTGAAGGAAGTGGTGGTGGTGGCGGTGGCTTTGGTTTTACTGTGGTTAGGAGTGAGCCAGCCGGGTGGGGGGCTGCCGCCCACAGGCAGGGATTTGAGCTGCCCAGGGAGGGGAGCAGAGGGGCTGGGGAGCTGTCGGTGGTCAGACACCAGAAATGAGTCTTTCTGTCCGTTAGTTCCCCAGGTCACTGCAGTGGCAGCCAAGCCTGGGAACCGCTCCACTAGGAGACTGGTGTTTCCGCAGCCTCGGAAGAGAAGAATCATCCCAGGGAACTTGTTACGACACCGATTCCTGGGCCTCAGGCCACACCCGCTGCACCAGGACTTCCAGGGCGGAGGCTGGTTATCTGTGCACCTGTCCAGGGGGCTCTTGTCGTCTGGGAGTCTGAGAAATGCCAGCTCCATGCCGGCCTCGGGAAAGCCAATGGGCTCTCACCCTTTCCGGTTTACAGAACGTCTTCACACACCTGCCCTAGCACTTGACCTTGACACGAACTGCGGTAGGGAGGGGCAGTGCTCATCTTCACTTGCAGATGAGAAGCCGGGAGCTCAGAGGCACCAGGAAGCCACAACGCTGGGGGCTGGAGACTTGGTGTCCGTGTCACGCTCCGCATCAGACCCGAAGGGCTTTGAGGCTGTTCTCCCACACTTGCTTTCTCCTTCGCTACGCGTCTCAAGCCCTACGTGAACAACCCCAAGAGGCTGGGCCCTGGTTTAGAAAAGGAATCGACCATGAAGACGGCCCAGGCTCACGGCCAGGTGGCAGGTATCTGGCTGCAGGTAACCCAGGAGGGCGGTGCTGCCCAGCTGGTCTAAAGGCAGCACGAGCCAAGGCCTTTCCTCGTGCAGTCTGTGGAGATCGCCAGTGTCCTTCTGACCAGCTTCCCCTGGTCCCCTGGCTCTGGATTCCTGGGGCGTCCAGAACAAACTCCCTTTTGCCCTTTGAGCCTGCACTTCCCCCAGGTGGGCCGTGTGCTCTGTGTTTCGGATCTCACCATTTTCAAGCTGATAGTGGCCAAGAGTCTCTTCTGAACCACACTCTGGTCAGACTTCCAAACCTTCTCCCAGGCCCAACAGAGCACTTTCCTGTAAAATCCACATTTAGCAACGAGCCCTGCTAAGCCAGTGTGGCAAGAACCCTCCACCTTTGATAACTGATCACCTTTGCTCAGGCCCCTCCTCCCCCACCACCCACCAGGTGGTGTCTGCTCACCTGGCCTGTCCTCAACTAAAATCCCGCTAGGTTGGTGTAGCCAGAATCCCAAACTCCTATGTCTCCTCCTAGTATAAGCGTTTTCCATCTGCTAACCCCACCCTGCCCCTCGGCTATAAAATCCCACTTGCCCGAGCTGTATTCGGAGTTGACCCCCATCCCTCTCCCCACTGCAGAATTCCATTGCGGTGGCCCCATGGACCTGTCCCACAAGTGTCACTGTTTTGCTTTAACAACAGGCAGAACTGCAAAGCAGCCCAGGGGCTCCTGTCCTGTGGTCCCTGCCCAGGAGGTGAGGGAGCAATTGGATTTGGAGAGCTTGTAACTCTGCGCTCTTCAGAGGGAGCATCCGGCACTAAATCAATTACTGCAGACACTCGCTCTTGTAGAGCAAAAAGACCTCTGACAGGACCACACTTGCTCAGCCCAGGAAACAAGCGGCCTGTTTCCAGGGACTGTGTTAATCTTGCGAGTTCCTGCTAACCTACCGCATGGTCTTGGGCGCTGCGTGGAGGCAGGAGGCCAGCGACGGCCGTCGCAGAGCCTGTTGTCAAATAAGAACCACAACATACTTCGTGTTTGAAAGGAATTAAAATCTAGCTGGGTGGACACTGCCGCTTTTGAAAAAAGTTTGGCAGTTTCTTACAAAGTTAAATATACACTTACCACACGGCCCAGCAATTCCATTTCTATGTATCTATCTAAGAGAAATGAAAATATTCACCCACTAATAAATATAGCAGCATTATTCATAATGCTGAAAAGTGGAAACAACCCACATGTCATCAACTGACTAATGGATAAACAAAATGGGGTACATCCAACAATGGAGAATTACTCAATGAAAAGGAACAAAACACTCCTGCACACAACAGGGATAAGCCCCCAAAACATTGTGCCAAGGGAAAGAAGCCAGACACAAAAGACTTCATAGTGTATGATTTCATTTCTGTGAAATTTCTAGAAAAGGCAGAACTATGGTGGCAAAAGGCAGATCAGTGTTTGCCTGGGTGGGGATGGAAGTGGGGATTGATTGCAGTTTGGGGGGTGACGGAAGTGTTCTACACCTGGACTGTGATGGCAGTTACACAACTGCACAAATATACTAAAAATCACTAACTATAGACTTTTAAATTGTATATAAATTATACCTTAAAGCTATTCTAAAAATCTAATTAAGTAAGGTGTAATACAACTTATTAAGCATCCAGGAACAGCATAGAAGCCCTCATGTTCTGAAGGTGTTGCTTGACGGTCACACGCCTTTGTACTCCCCAAAGCAGGTGACACAATGGCTGTGCTCACAAGAGCTCAGCAACACTGTGTAGAATCCTGAATGAGCAACTGTGCTGGCCCACATGGTTACTTGGTTCTAAGTGCTCATATGTTACCATCTCAATCCCAAAGGCAATCCTAGGAGGGTGGCATTTTATCACTATGACCCCCATTTATAGTTGTAGAAATCGGGGACAGAGAAGATGCATAGCTTGTCCCAAGTCACAGGCTGGTCAGTGGTGGGCTGGAGCTGGTGCCCAGAGCCACCATGCTAAGTTGCCCCTATACAGAGTTTGCCCTGCGTATTGGGGTCTTCGGCCCATTTGCTCATTCACTCCTGGCTCAGCCCTGTGGGCAGGCGTCTGTGTTCCCAAGGCTCACACTGGGCAGGGGCCACTCCCAGGCTCTCCTCCTGGGTTCCGGTGGGCTGCTGCCTCCACCTCTGCCCCTGCAGCCACGCCCACCCCTCCCTGCAGCGCAGTCCCAGCCGGCTGGAGGCAGCCCCGCAGGAGCACCCACCCGCATCCTGCATCGTACTCCCTGGGCCCACCAAAGTGCAGAGCCTGCCCTGCTCCTCGTCCAGCGTGTGTGTGTTAGTTTGCGAGGGCTGCCCTAATGCAGTACCACGTAAATGTATCACTAAGTACCTAAACAACAGAAATTTGTTTTCTTGTAACCCTGGAGGCTGAAATTCTGAGATCAGGGTGTAGGCAAGGTTGGTTTCTCCTGAGGCCTCTCTCCTTGGCTTGCAGGTGGCCGTCTTTTCCCTGGGTCTCCGTGTGGTCCCCCTCTGTGTGTGTCTGTGTCCTTATCTCCTCTTCTTATGAGGACACCAGTCATATTGGATTAAGGTCCAGTCTAATGACTTCATTTAACTCAATTATCCCTTCAAAGGCCCGACGGCCGCAGTCATATCCTGAGGTCCAGGGGTCAAGACTGTAATATGTAACCCAGCCTGCAACACGGGGACAGATAGGGCATATGGCTTCACGTCTAGTGGGTGAGGGGTTTGAAAAATACAAATAAAAAAACCAGAAATGCATTGCTGAGCTGCTCACTGACACAGGGGCCTTGCACCTCAGGGCATAGTCATTTTGGAATTCTTAGTTACTGAAAGCTCCATGCCCTGGCCCCCTGTTCTTCTTGGTCCCACTTGAGCTGGAAGCCCCTCTGACACCGTATTCCACCACATCTTCATTCCAATATCCTCTGTTCTTGCTCTCTTCCCACCCAACTTTCCTCTCCTCTTTTGCCCCCAAACTATTTCCATGTCCTCTGAAGGAAAATGTTAAGAAAGACCCCATATTATGAAATATTTTGCCAAACATTGCTTTTCCATCCTTGCCCTAACAGAAGTCTGGCCACACCCTGGGGTGGTGCTCCCCGATAGTCTCTAGCGGGCTCTGGCCACTCTCTGACACCCTGTCGTCTCTCTCGTCACTGCTGCATTGAGGCCATCACTCCTCCCTCCTCATGGCCAGCTGCCTAGCAGGCATCTCCCCCCGGATGTCCTGCAGGCATCTCCCCCCACCACCATCCTGCAGGCATCTCAGCTCGACACAGCCAACCTCCACTCCTCTTCTCACGGCTGCACTTCTTCTCCCAGCGAGCCGTTCACCATCCATCCAGTTGCCAAATACAGAGCCCGTGTCCCCATTCTTGACCCCCCTCTTCCCCTTACGTGCAATCATTTGCCAAGTCCCATTGGTTCTGCCCCCCAGCTATCTCCGGAATCTTCTCCAAGCCTCTCCTCCCATCCCTACAATCCCTGCACTGCTTCAGGGCCCCTTGCCTTTCTTTCAGAAAACTGCGATGGGTCGGCAATCCCTCTCTGCCTCCCCCTCCGCCCACAGTCCACTCTCCACACTGGAGCTTTCTAAAATGCAAATCTGATATGTCATTTCTCCGCTTAAAACATTTTAATGACTCCCCACTGCCTAGAGTAATATTCAAAATCTTTAGCATGGATTATAAGGTCATTCATAATGGAACAGGGATAAAACAAAATCCACTAGGTAAGTATTTACATTCCTTCTCCCCTGCGAGCCCGCCCACCGCTCTCCCCACACACCAGTACCTGCTAATGAAGGTGGCTACCGTGGCCTGAGCTTTAATTCCGCGCTCAGGGCCATGAGTGAGCTGCACAACCAGAAGGGCCCAGAAGGCCTAGACTGATTCGCTTCAAAACCAAATGAGAGAGAGTTGCTAAAAAATTCAAAGACCCAGCTCTGGGTCCCAAGAAGGAAGCTGGGCTTGGACCTCTGGCTTTAGCTGCCTAGAGAGTGCAGAAGCCTCGTCACCGGGGGGCATCGGTCCAGGGGCAGTGCCCCGAAAGAGGCAGCGTTCCAAAGGGAACCCACTACCACGGTATCCAAAACCAAACCAAAGCCACCGCCTGGAGAGCTTGCATGATTATTTCGGATATGAAAGAAGGCATGTGTGGAGTTTAAAATTTTCATAAACATATTTCCTTGAAATGTGTATCTATACACTCACCTTTTCTTTTGGAAATAATAAAAACAGCTAAAATTTCCCCAGCATTTATTATATGATGTGCATTTTACACACCCTCTCTCTTTAATCCTCTTACCTTATTATGTCCATTTTACTGGGAGGGAAACTGAGACTTGGAGGGAGTCAGTTACAAGAATACACAGCTAGTAAGGGACAGAGCCAGAAAACAAACTTGGGCTTTCCTGGTACCAAAGCCCAGGCAGATGACAGCTGTGTCAGAGCATCTGGCAGCTCTGTTGAAACAGGCAGATGGCTCAGGCCAGAGCCGCCAGAGCACAAGCCTGGGTCAGGGGTCCAGGTGGACGTGACACACGGAGAGGGTGTCTGTAGGAGACACTCATAAGGGAGGATGGAAGCAGGCTAGGGAAGGAAGGAGCAGAAGAAGAATGTGGCCTTGGCTCCATCCATGGAGAGAGATGTGTGTGGGGAGGGGGGACTGTCTCTGGAACGTAAAACGAGCCACGGAATTATCCCACCTGGAGGGAAGGGGGCCAGGCTCTTATGCTGCCTGTATCCACCAGCACTCAGGTAGATGGGGGATGGGTGCCCCAGTAGGTAAAGAAAATCTAGCAGATTCCATTACTCCAAAAATACGTGAATAATTAAGCAAGCAGTGATGCTTCTCAAATTCTATAAATCTAAGTTGGGACAAAAATGCTGCTGTTCCCTGTCCGTCAGAACACGTCTATAATCCCGTGGGCGTTCCTAAAGCACCGGGCTGTAATCGCTAAGATGTGGCTAGTAGCAGGCAGAGCTCTACGCCGGTGCCAGGATCCCCGCCCCGAACCACATCCATGCCCCGGGTGACCTGCCAACCCTCAAGCACCAGCAGGACCAGACTCGCCTTTTACCAATAGGGTACGGCAGAGCTGATGAAACGTGGCATGTTGCTTCCTCGATTAGGTGGCATTACTTAAGACTCTCCTATTCGTCTCTTTTCACCCTTTCCAGCCTCTGAATGCTGGATTCCCAAGGTTTGCTTCAAGATCTTTTTCTCCCTTTCAACCTTTTCCTCTTCTTGGCCCTTTCTTTCTTTTATGTCCCCTCTTTTCTCTCTCTTCCCAGGTGATCTTAAACGTTCTCGTGGATTTAAATACCATTTGTATGCCAAACACACCAGATTTATAGCTCTAGGCCAGGCCACACTTCCTGAGCTCTGGATTCGCGTATCTGCAGCTGATACTTCTATCTGAGTGTCGCACAGTCATTTAAATGTAACATGTTTAAAACAGAACTCTCATTTCTCCCAACATGTCACTCCCCGACATGTAGCACCTCTCACCTCCATGCAGAGCACCACTGCCTGGCCAGGGCTCATGCTAGAAGCCTCAAAAAAAGAAAAAAAGACTCTCTTAGCAGACTGGAGAGAGAGATTCCCCCGCTGGCCTGGAAGAGGCAGAGGACCTTGTCACGGAAGGCCGAGAGCAGCCCCGGCTGGCAGCCAGCAAGAAAACAGAAATCCTGCAGTCACAACCTCAGTTCTGCCGACAACAGGAGAGAGCTTGGCAGCAGATTCCTCTCCAGTAGAGGACCCAGGTGAGAACACAACCCAGTCAGAATCTCAACCGTAGCCCGGTAAGACCCTGAGCAGAGGACTGAGCTGAGCCATACCCAGGCCCCCGACCCGCAGACACTGAGATGGTAACTGTGCGCTGTTTAAGAGCTCAGCTTGACAGGCAGCAATAGGAAACCAACACAGGTGACGCTGAGTAATGGACTAAGCTTGTGACTCATGTGATGATTAACATTTACGTTTGCTTAAATATATTCCAGGAAAACAAGGACTGTTATTATACCTGTAGGAAAAGGAATTAGAAAACTACCGTCTAATATAGCATAATGAATTCACCGAACAACATGTAATTAAAGGCAGCAAAGTTCATTTTGGGCTTTACAAAGACTTCGTACATTTCGTTTCAAGCAGACATCAGCACACAACAAATCATAATTTATCAAGCTACAAAGACACTTTGACTCTCTAATTTGTTAATAAAAGCCCACATTTTACATCTCAAATAATTGCTCTATATTACTCATAGTATTATCTAATTATAATTGCTCTACATTTTAGGAGTAGGAAATTTCCCCTTTTCTTTTCTTTTAAAGATGTTTTGTATTCTTTTCTGAAATGATTAGTCAGGGGAGGCCACAAAAGGAGACAGAAGAGAGGTTCAGGGAAACAAAGTTTACTATATTGACAGGTTCTAGCGGCAGGAGCCACAGCACGTACACAGGGTGACAGGGGAGAGACACCAGGGTGGTCAGAGGCACAAGACAGGAGGTTTCTGCTTTATTGGGGTTTCCTCGGAAAAGGCAAGGAAGGGCAGGGTGAGCCGTCCAGGGCCGGCTAGTTTGAGTAACATTGGCAGGCCTTGGACTATCAGTGTGGGCACTGGTTGCCTGGCGTCTGGCCCTGGGGTAATTAAGGCAGAGGAATATTGTTTCCAGGGGCATGTGGTCAGGTAGAAGAGGATGCGCATATCAAAGTCATGCTCCGAGACCTCGGTTACCTTTAAGAATTGAAGAGCCCCAGGAGGGACAGTCACACCCCAGCCAGAAAGGTATTTTGAGATATGAAAACATCATAATATACAGAAAAAATTTAAACATTTATAATACCAAAAAACCCTACTTAAACCTCAGGGTTAGGATAACAAAGGTAGACTGGCTATATTTAAAATGGTTTCATCCCAATTCTCATTTTAAAAATCCAAAAAGATAGTCAAATATGAAGAGGAAAAGGCAGAAGTCAATTTCAAGGTGAAATTTCCGCCATGGTATAAACTATGTAGATGGATTGAGAAATACCTGCTCCATCTTCTGAACAACAACAACAAAAAATCTGGTTCTATATAATTTTCGGCTGCTAATTTTTTTTTTTTTTTTTTACCAGAGAAACAAACAAGAAGCCAAAAAAGCCAAGTGGCCACCATCGGTCAGCTCTGCAGCTGATTTCTTTTGAATTGAGTGTGTCCAGAGCCTGTCATCGTCCCCATTGTCCCCTCCACTGGCCACTCCCTCCACACATCCATCCACAGACTCGGGCTCTGCAGGCCACAGGGCGGGCAGGACAGGGGGACGCACCAAGGCTGATTTTGGGGTGTCCCTAACCACCAGCAGAGGTAGCATAAAGCCACGAGTCCTGCATGCAGAGGAAGCCCCATCTGACACCCACCCCAGCAGGCAAAGAATCCCCCGCTTCATCCCACCACCCATGGAGTCAGAAGAAATGAAATGGAACAGGACAAGGGTCCTCAGTCCTGCACCACCAGTAGCAAGAATCCACCCTCACTGTGGCTTACTCTAGGCCCCCAGCCCTGCTGACCTTCACGGCAACCTTGGAAGGAGCATCCCAATGCTACCCCTGTTAAATTAAGTTTAGCCTAAAGCTGCCTCCGTGCATATTTGAAGCAGAACTTAAATGTGTATAACTGTAACTTAACTGGATGTATAAACAGATTGTCACTTACTCTTGTACTGATCACAGAGTTTTGGCCAATTATAGGCGACCAACTGTTCAAACTGTGTTTAAATAAGGCAAACGCCAAGCTGGACCCAATCTGGCTGTTTCCACACCTCACTTCCGTTTTCCCTCCGTCATTTTCCTTTTTCTGCCCATAAGTGTTAACCGACCACGTGGCAGGGCAGCCCGGAGTAGTGCTGAACCTATTCTGGATCTAGGGGCTGCCTGATTCAAGAATCGTCCTTTGCTCAATTAAACACAGTCAAATTTAATTTGCCTAAAGTTTTCCTTTGAACACTCCCATTCTGCAGATCTCAGAACCAGTAAGAGGCTTGTCAGGGCTCAGAGCCTGGGCTTCCAACCACTGGGCCATGTGGCTTCTCAAAACTGGAGGTGCCTAAAAACCCTTGCATGTTAGCCATGGAGGTACAGATGTCTGTCTTTACGTTCAGGTCTGAGAGCTGGAAGCTGCCAGCTCCCAAAAACAGAGGGACAAAATCTGCTCCAGACACCCTATCAGTTCACAAAGTCTCAGCCTAGGTGCAACTCTGTATACTCCATTTCTAAATGAATAAGAAAGAAAAAAGGAAAAAACAAGGAAAAAGAAACCTGTGATGGCCTGGGGCCTCTGTAGCTTCTCCCTCATGAAGATATGCAAATGATGATGCAAGTAATTAGCATCAGTAATTAGAAAATGTGTTAGGGGTCCCCACCTCTCCCAGAGATGCTGTTTGCATCCTGAGCCGCAGAAAGATTTGTTCACAAATTACTTCCCACCAAGTCTATTAGAATTTCATTTCTGGCCCATTTATTTATTTATTTGCACCACACACAATATTCAGGAATCAATTTATTGCTGTCTGGAGATGACTTTCACTGATGAGGATGAAGACATTTCACTGTCACTCTCAATGCCGTCATTAGCATAAACACTGTGGTCTCTCCAGCTCCCCAGGAGCTTCGGTTTTGACTCTCCACTGAGTGATTTGCAAATTTAACCTTTGCTCTCCGAGATCTCACCAGCTCTCTCTAAGAAGGGTCTGGGTGTCCCGCCAAGAGACTCTCTGAAACCTGGCACACAAACTCACCCCTCCTCCACCCTTGATGCCATCCCTGCAGCCACTATGTCCCTGGACCTACAAGCCTACAAGCCCAGGGTTGGGGGAGTGGAGGGGACGTTTGTTCCACAGCCCTGGAATCCTAGCTCCAGGCCATGCAGAACAAGCCCCGGGGAACACCTGGAGTAGTGGAAGGAGAATATATTCAATTCAGAAGCCAATCAAGTTGTGAAATAAAATAAAATCTTAAGCAGCACCCCCACCTCACCCCAACAGCTGACTGAATGGACCACCTTTTGGCCCAGAGGACCCCAGAAATACCCTAAAGCTGAGTAGGAAAGTCATGAGAAGGGCGGTCAGACGTGCCTCATCATGCCCCCCTCCCTTCTTAGTGATGTCCCTTGTAACTCATTAATAGGCCTACAAGGCTACACAAGGCAAAGCTTAAACCACACCTGCAGGTCCTCAATTTACTTAACAGATCATGTGGGTCTGGGTATTTGTCTGGTATATATCCAGTATTGTCTCTGATTAACAGACTTCCTTGTCTTAACACATTCCAAACCTTTAGAGAAAGCTTCATTTCTTTAACAAATTACAAATCAAAGAATCTCTAAGCCCACCTATAACCTGTAATGTCCTTCAAGATGTCTTGCCTTTTTGAACCAAACCAATGTACACCTTCCATGTATTAATTTATGCCTTCGTGTGTAATTCCTGTCTCCCTGAAATGTATAAAACCAAACTTTAACTCAACCTCGATGACTCCACTTGCTCACGGCTTCTTGGGCGTGGCTCTCTGGGTCACACATATTCGGCTCAGAATAAACCTCTTTAAATTATTTTATGGAGTTTGGGTTCTTTTCCATTGACAAAGTTATTTGGTACAAGGCATGTCCTCCCTGAACTCATTTCTTTAATCTGTAAAAACACTTGTTTATATCACAACTGTTTTAGAAAATGCTGTATCTCTCAATTTTACACAAATACAACTCCTTCTAAAAGAGTTGACTTAAATTGTTTCTATTATAATATTTCTTTTAAATGTGCAGAGGGAGGGTACAAATTTTCTTATGCTGAGTGCCTTTATATACTCTATAGCCAAGACAAACTGACCCATTGACCAGGGAAAGCTCCAGAAGAGCTGGCCCGGTACACCTTGGAGGCTGGCTGTGAGGACCTGTTCCTAGGCAACAGCAGGTGGCTGGCAGCGGGAGAGCCATCGTGAGCCCTGGGGACCCCAACAACACCATAGAGGCTTGGTGGGTGGTGAACACCCCAGGGTCCTACAGGGGAATCCATGAGAGAAGCACCGCCTCGCTCGACCATGGACTCCAAGCAGTGACTGGGCGAGAAGACTCGAGGACAGATGGCGCTGCCTGTTAACCAGGCACTGGGGGGCTCAGGGCACAGGTACCCTGGTAGTGCCAGAAAGGGACACATTTGCATTTATAGGGGCCACAGGGATCTGGCCCTCTGAAAAATTCACTGAAAAATCAACTCACAAAAGGCAGATTAATTGGAGAAAAGGCATATAGATTTATTTAACGTATGTACACTGGAGCCTTCAGAATGAAGATTCACAGATAAAGGGTTATTGCCTATTTTTATGTTTAGGTTTAACAAAGTATGGACAGCCATGCAGAAATATGACTGGACAAAAAGGCTATGACCTAATGCTAACAGACCAGCTCCCCGTTACTTGTGAGAAGGAGAGGAGTGTGGGAGGAAGAGGAGGAGAGAGAGGAAGAAACTAAGGATACCTCAGAATCATCCTTCAGATAAAACCCCACCCCACTCCAGAAGATCCAGGGCAGATGAACCTCCACAAAAACACAGGGGAGGGAATAAACCCATCTCCTGCAGGGCAGTGGCATTAGCACGGACTTCTGCCCAGAGCTTGGGAGGAGAGCTGAGGTTCATGGGCAGCTCGGCTGGGGAAGGTCAGACCACTCACCTGCTTCAATCTTAAAACTTGTTCTAGATCCCTCTGAAGCTTGATGGGAGTGAGGGCCTTTGTTTGGGCATGCACAAGTATGTTATGGATATCATGGGAAGTGCTTGAAGCTAGCTGAGGCAGGACCACTGAAATAGTAGAAAACAGTAATTCCTGCATAAACATAGCAGTTGCTGGATGGTCTACAGTTGAAATACTGAAAAATAATGGCAGCTCCCATTTATAAGCCCCTTACCTAATTCTGAACACTGAGCTAAGTGCTTTGTTGATATTAACCCAATTTATCCTCAGAATGACTCTATTAGGTAGACATTTGTACTCTCTGCTCCCCAGGAAGGAACTGTGACCCAAGGAAGTCAAGCAACTCTTCAGAGGCCACACAGACACCAAGGACCGGAGCACAGATGCCAGCCCAGTGCGTCGGACTCCTCTACCAGTGCTCCGAAGGAATGTGGGGTCCATCCTGGTAGATGCTCAGCGAGGTCCCTGCTCCAGCACTGGGCACAGGCAGGCTTTGTTACCTGCAGGAAAGAGAATCAAGGGTGCTGCTAATTTTGAAGGAAACCAAATTTCTTCAACTTAAGGGAAGCTCCTTCTTAAATTTTTCTTTATATTGGTAATGCCATTTGTTTAGTAAAGTGGGAGTGCTAAGAGAAGTTACTTTGTTTCTTTTAATATTATTTTTTAAAACAAAAATTTGTCAACATATATGGTCTCCAAAGTAAAAATGATTGTGAGCCACACTCTCCAATCATCATCATCATCTCTGTCGGCAAAGGAAGGATGGAGACAATGGCCCGGGACAGGCGGGGAGATGCCCACCACTGTCCTGGCCCCAGGGCAGTTCCCACTGGTCCTTCCCCGTCACTGGTTGGTCAAGGGATGAGGCTTACTCGTCACATCCCCATTCCCGGGACATGGTGCCCTGGTCCCCACCCTCTACTCAGAAGTGAGATCACAAGTGGCCACATCTATTGACAGCAGGTATCCCCAGAAGATGTGTCAGTGGGGGGTGTACTCTAGCAAGATGAGTGCTGAGTGGTCACTATGTCCCCATCACTCTGCTCTTGGGACAATAGGAAGGTCCTTCTTTCTTGTGAGCTGGGAGGACTCTGCCCCCATCTTCCTCTTTCCAGCAGCCTCCCCTTCCTCTTCCCACCTCTCGTCCCTGGGAGTGGAGACCTCTTCTGCAAGGGTCTTTCACTCTGTGCTCAGCTGTCTTCCTTCAGAGGTTTCTTTGAGTCTTTACCTCAGCTTTGAGACTGGGCTGGCTTGCAGGACCTGGGAGAGATCAGAGGAGGGGCATTCTAATCCAGCTGTCACCCCGCCACACCCAAATGCACGCCAATAGTTCTTGGGATGATAAGAATAGTTGCTCTCTTGAGCACTTGCCCATCACGGAAAGAGGGACTGGACTTCCCCTCCCTCATTTAGTCCCAACAAAACCCTTTGGGGGGAGTTTCATTATCCTCATGTTATAGATGAGAAGACTGAGATAAAATGAGTTGGGGAAATTCTTCCAAAGGGTCATAGCTGGTGAATTGGGATCTAACTCCCAAACCAGCTGGTCTCCATCCACATCAACTGTGAGCAGCCCTCCCCCTTCCACCCAGAGGCAGGTCCTTATGCACGGGAAGGTGGAGCGCTTCAAGGCTCGCTGAGCGAGATCAGCTCTGCCCCTGTCTCCACAGAGCCTCTCCATAGGGGCAGTTTCCATGGTGAGAAAATCAGACAGGCCCTGTGCTTTCTTCTCTTCTTCCTTTGCAGAATTCCAGATGCTTCATGGGCAAAGGGCAGCCCAAGGGTAAAGCTCCCCCTTGGCTTCTAAACCATCTGCGTGGTGAATTCGATCTTATAAAAGCCTCTCGGCATTTTACAAATCCTTGCCTTATGTAGGAAAAGAAGCACAGATCTCAGGACTTCTTGCTATAAAGAGCAGATACTACTTACCTCCCTCTATCCACCTGCCTTCGCTGCTGCGCCATGAGAACTTAATTTTTACTTGGGACTTGGATGGAATTTCTACTCATGTCACCTGTGATGGCTCCCACAGGACCTGTCAGGAGTAAATTAAAAAGACCAGGGTCTCCTGTCCAGTCATTTTGAAAGTATCACGTGGATACTGGGAATCTGTTCATTGGAGCACGGCTTAGACTCTGCTATCGTAGACATGAGTCTGTGGGGACGAAATCCAGAGCACCAACCTCAGAACACGTGGAGACAGGGTATTTGGCCATGGCTAAAAATGAAATCTTCTTTCAGAATATAAAAATTAATTCCAGGCCAACTGTAATATGTCAAAGAACCTTGAATTTCAGAGTCTCAGTGGTTTAAATATAGTTTCCAAGAATGCACCATTTTAACATTTTAGTCATGCCAACTCTTATACCAATACACAAATCAGTTGTGTAAAAAGATCTATTTATGACACAAGGAGTTTCTCCCATCCAAGTACTAACCAGGCCCAACCCTGCTTAGCTTCTGAGATCAGACGAGATTGGGTGCATTCAGGGTGGTACGGCCATGGACAATAAGGAGTTTCTATCTGGGGAAACGATTCTGGAAATTTTCAGTAAATTTGAAATGAAATGCACAAAATATAACTGGAATAATAATAACTTTGAAGTCGATTTTTAAAAATGAAACTATAGCTAATAAATTATCTACTTACTCAAAACAAGTTGAAAGAAATAGAATAAAATTCCCTGAAACTTAGAAATGAAAATATCTACCTCTTGGAAACCTGTGATTGCTATTACTGATCTTTTGTTTTCCTGGAAAAAGAAAAGAAAAAAAAATTGTGAATTATTAGAAATTGACCAAAGGATAAAGGAGAAGACAGAGCTCTAATGATGAGCTCAATTCAGTTTCTATAAAGTTATTCAAAATTCTAAAATAAATCATTAGCATATTCATTATTTACGATTGCTACATAACAAATCACAATAAAACATAGTGGCTTAGAACAATTATAGCCATTTTTTCTTCTCATGGATTCAGAAATCCAAGAGCAGCTCCATTAGGTGGTTCTGGCTCTGAGCTTCTCATGAGTGGAGTCGGGTATCTGTCGGGGCTGCTGTCGTCTGAAGGCTTGGCTGGGGCTGGAGAATCCACGTCCAGGGTAGCATCCTCATTGCGTGGCAGGTTGGTTCTGGAAAGTTATTTCCTCTCCATGTGGACCTTACCCTGGGGCTATTTTAGTGTCCTCACAACATGGTGCTAGCTTCCCCAGAGTGACTGATCCCAGAGACCAAAGTGGAAGCCGAAATACCTGTTATGGCCTCGCTTCAGATATCAGACATTGTCCCTTCTGCCATATTCTATGGGGCACAAAAGGCCAGCACTGACTCAGTGTGGACAGTGATACGAAAGGTTATAAACAGAGGAGATGAGAATCGTTAAGTGCCATCGCGGAGGCTGGTTATTACAGAATAATAAGACTAAAATGTCATGCCATGGGTGAGATCATCATTATCTAAGATTTTAAGATAACATATAATAACACATTTTTAGTACAATGAAAGAATAGTAGCCAATCTAGTAGTTCATATATGTTAGGGACATTTCGATAAAAGCAATGTTGCTATTTTTTTCATTCATAAAGAGGGAACTGAAATAAACAGGTATAAAAGTATTTTACCAGTTATAAAAGCATTTCTACAAAAAAATCAAAATTCATTTTGATAAAATGGTGGCATGGCCTGTGATAGCACTAGCAAAAGGAGGCCAGGCCCTGCAAATGAAAACTTCCTGAAATCTATGCCAATCACTGTATGTGTATAATGACATATATGTATACATATATATTATATAGATCATCTATATCTATATATTTTTATGCATATAATTTGACATCTTTAAGGACTTGAATTATTACCAAAATCCTGTCACTATTGTTGTATTAGTTAAGAGTACTTTTTGCTGCATATAACAGAAAATGTAAAATACAAGGCTAAAACAAAATAGACTTTCTCTTTTTCCCTTAAGAGAAGGCCAGAGGTCAGAGCAAGCTGTGTAGCAGCTCCATGGTCAGCAAGGATCCAGCCTCCTTCCCTCTCTCCACCCTTCTAATGCATGCTTCATGGTCTAAGCTGGCCACTGCGGCTCCATCCATCTGAATTCCAAGTTATGAGGCAGAAGGAGGAGGAAAAATTAGGGCATATCTCCTAGTGGAGTCAGTGGACTCTAAGCTTCTTGGAAGTCCACGTGGTGCTTCTGCTTATACAGCCAGGAATGTAACCACAGAGCCACGTTCACCTGCAAGGGGAGATGGGATATGCAGTCTGTATTCCAAGTGGCTAACATCAGGGTTATTTCTCTGATTCTCTAAAGAGAGGCAGGAAAATGGATATTGCATAGGATACTAGAAATCTCTCCCAAATTGTCAATTTTTATAAGACATGATTTATGCATTTACCCAAAAAAATGATTGACAATTTAAACATATCAACTAAGCAAAGTAAAGGTGTATCATATAGAAAGCTACCTAACATTCCCAAACATGTTGGGCTGTTTGTCATCACAGTAGGTATAGAGCAGATTTTTAAATATTTGATATATTGGAAGTTTATGAAACAAATTTATTAAGCAATTCTTCAATGATACGAGTTTATAGACATTGGTCTAAATTTAAATTATCATATCCTTACCAAATGCTGAGTGTGACAGACTTTTAAAAATATGCTTCAAAGTGAAATGAGAGCTATTTTTCTTTTTTTCAAAAGGACAAAAACACTGTATTTATGATTTGAGAGAAATGATGAAAGTTTCAAAGTAACTTGGAAGGAGTAAAGTGTTTATGCTAAAATTAATTTCTGAAGGATTTTGAAGTATTAGTAAAAGGAGCCCTCCCTACAGAAGAGTTAAAATATTCCTAGGGAAGGGGTTTGCAGGCATGAAGACTGTGGTCATGTGGTTCGTGTATTAAGAGAACAGTATGAAATCAGTGTATAGAACCAAGGTTTGGATACTATAAAACAACATTTTAATTTTTAAGGTGTTACAGAAAAATAAAAAAAAAAGAGAACTGTATTTAAATGAAGGGAGCCATTGTATGCAGTATTAAAAAATCAAATAGCTGTGAGAATTTTTCAGATTTATCACAGAACCGAATTCTAGAAATTCAGTATATCTAAAGCTCTCAAATTACTTTTCTGTTGCTACCTATCTAAGTAATCTCGGCTGTTTGTTAGACACTTCGAAAGAAAGTTACCGGGTTGTCAGCACTGTCAGATTTTGGATTGACCTAGCCAAGCACTAGAGTGAGGGGAGGGGCTCATTTTCAATTCTCATTTGCCTAAAAATATGCTTATGCACCTCAAGGGGGAAAAGAGACACGCGGCTCGGTGGCCTGACACAGATTTCTGTCAAGCAGAAATTGTAACCAAACTCATGGAGCCTGAAGGACTCACTGCTGATACACAAAACCTGGCTGCTAAAACCATGAAAGGGTGAAGGTTTATTAACTTAATTAGCCCCTAAGAATTTTACACTTCAATTACTGTGTGTCAAAGTTAGAAATGTAAGATATAACTCCAACGTTGCTCCTGTGGTTATAATTGGGTCTCTTTCCTTCTTTCTATAATATTAAATTTTAAATATTAAAATTTATATAAATATATTATTTATATAAATATAAATTAAATATTAATTTATGACAATATTCTATTCTATCCAAAACAAGTAATTGGACATTTCTGCTCTGGCCAAGATGGAGTAACAGTGACCTGCCTGTCTTAAACAACTAGAGAATGGTGAAAATAATATTTTCTAGAAAGTGGACAATTCAAAACACGGGATTCCTTAGAAGGTGAACAGTATTTTCTAAGCTTGCCCTAGCTTAGTGTCTGGGAGCAGGTTCCAAGCTACAGCGTAGGGAGGGAAATCCGAACAGAGCCTGGTGGTCTCCCTGAGTTGAGGGAAAGGAAATCGAAGTTTGGGAAGGCCACCCTCGCAAGAATTTACGGGCAAAATACTGGAAAGGAAAGAGCTGCAAAGAGAGAGTGAGAGTTCTGGAGATTGCCAAGGAAGAGCCTTCAAATCTTTGAGCATTGCTCTAAGAATATGCAAAAGGCAACTATCTAAGTCCAGGAAAAGAAGACCAGAAAGCAGACTGTAGAGCAATTCTCTGAGCTCACACAGGGCTGGACGTGGTTTGGGTTCTCACCATCTAGAGTTCCCAATATCTTAATCTAAATGTTGCTATGGAAGTATTTTGTGGATGTGATTAAAGTCTGTACTTAAAGATGACTATAAGTAAATGAGGTTATCCTAGACAATCTGGGTGGGCCGTGTTGGATCAGGTGAAAGGCCTTAGGAGAGGAG
Organism: Varecia variegata; assembly: GCA_028533085.1. Classification (NCBI taxonomy): domain Eukaryota; kingdom Metazoa; phylum Chordata; class Mammalia; order Primates; family Lemuridae; genus Varecia; species Varecia variegata. Next base: position 4,299,450 of record CM052439.1, read on the forward strand.
AGACAGCCTCCCTGAGAGGAAGCAGCCTTGCCTGTGGACAGCAGCATCTGCCAGGCCTGAGAGCTCCCGCTTGACCTTTGACTTCCCTGATGACCGTGCTATGACTTGCCTAGTCAGTTCCCATGATCACACAAGCCAATCCCTTACTAAATCTGATATATCTCCTGCTGGTCCTGCCTCTCTGGTTCAACCCCAACTTACGTACCTGCCATTTAAAAGGTGGAGCTTTTCTGAGTAGCTAAAACAATAAAACTCAACAGTATGTCATTTACAAGAAACTCATTTTAAAGACACACAGGTAGGTTAAAAGTAGAATGATGGAAATATAGACATATTATATATATATTATATCTGTCATACAAACACTGATCAAAGAAAGCTGGAGTGGTTATATTAATATCAAACAAAGAATTTTAGAACAAGAAATATTAAAAGGGATAAGGAAGAAGCATTTTATAATGATTAATGAGTTAGTTCATCAAAAAAATAACAATCTACATGTGCATCTATCTAATAACAGAGCTTCAAAATACACAAAACAAAAATAGACAGAAATAAAAAGAAATTGGCAAATCCACAATTACACTCTGAGATTTCAATCCTACTCTCTCAGTAAAATATAGAGCAAATAGACAAAAATCAGTAAAGATACAGACAATTTGAACAGGAGACAAAGGTGGACATTAAAATACTTAGCCTCAGAAGTCACACAGTGACACTCCTGTTATACTCTGTGGGGCACACAGGGCTGACCCTGATTCAGTGTGGAGGGCACTTTGCAAGGGCATAAGTACCAGAAGATGAGGATCATAGGTGGCATCTCTGAGACTGGCTATTACAGAATTGTCAAAGCTGAAATGTCATGGGTGGGGTTATCATTATTTAAGATTATAAAGTGCTGTATAATAATATATATTTTTAGTGTAATGAAAACACAAAAGCTAATTTAATCGCTGACATTTTCCATAGGCATCTTTTTTTTTTTTTTTTTTGAGACAGAGTCTCACTTTGTTGCCCGGGCTAGAGTGAGTGCCATGGTGTCAGCCTAGCTCACAGCAACCTCAAACTCCTGGGCTTAAGTGATCCTACTGCCTCAGCCTCCTGAGTAGCTGGGACTACAGGCATGTGCCACCATGCCCGGCTAATTTTTTCTATATATATTTTAGTTGGCCAGATAATTTCTTTCTATTTTTAGTAGAGACAGAGGTCTCGCTCTTGCTCAGGCTGGTCTCGAACTCCTGAGCTCAAACAATCCACCCGCCTCGGCCTCCCAGAGTGCTAGGATTACAGGCATGAGCCACCACGCCCGGCCTCCATAGGCATCTTAAAGCAATGTTGTTCTTGCCTTTTTTTCCCCAGAAATAAATAACCAAGCTCAGTGGCTCAGGCCTGTAATCCTAGTACTCTGGGAGGCCGAGGTGGGAGGATCGCTTGAGGTCAGGAGTTAGAGAACAACCTGAGCAAGAGTGAGACCCTGTCTCTACTAAAAATAGAAAAAATTAGCCAAGCATGGTGGTGTGCGCCTGTAGTCCCAGCTCCTCGGGAGGCTGAGGCAGGAGGATTGCTTAAGCCCAGGAGTTTGAGGTTGCTGTGAGCTAGGCTGACGCCATGGCACTCTACTCAGGGCAGCAGAGTGAGACTCTATCTCAAAAAAAAAAAAAAAAAAAAAAAAAGAAAGAAATAACTGGAATCAATGTATACTGAAAACATTCCTACAACAAACTAAAATTGATTTTGATAAAACGGTGGCCTGGCCTGCAGTGGTGCCACCAGCAGGAAGGAGAAGCTGTGCAAGTGGGAAGGGATCTTAATGGCAACGTGCTAAAGAATATGCTAATCAATATATATGCATCATTGCATATATACATTATTGTTTACACGTCCTTCAAGGCTCTGTGCTGAGAAGACCAGCAGGAGTCCATGAGGCAGCCCAGAGGTCAGTGCAGCCGTGAGCCGAGGTCACCACGAGATAGAGCAGAGCTGGTGACGATTCACTGGCAGGTAACGGAAATCGACTGACAACTTTTCCTTGGTTTTGAGCTTGTGGAAACTGAATGGTTTTAATCATATCAAGACTGTAATCTTTCACTTATTTTTTCCCTTTCAAAACTATACAAGCTTGCTTTTCCTAAGTTGAGTGTGCCAAAAAGCAGAAGCACAACCCCCAAATGCTGTCAGCTAAGACATTTACAACCTCTAATCAAAAAGACGTGCGTTACAGCAAGAACACTGAGCCCACTGCAGAAGCGATCTCAGCTGCGCAGCCCGTGCCTGTCTTCAGTATCTCTCCGTGTGTCACCCTCTTACCTCCACGTCTGGGTACCTCAATCCAGCATCACACCTCCACCACCCCCGTCGCAACACCCCCACAGAGCACTGCCCAAATATGCAACTCAGAGCCTGGTCCCCAAACGAAAGGGACCCCAAGAGCACCAACAGTTCCTCTGCTTAGGTCAGTTTTAATGTCCATGTACGACTGGACGTGCACAGACCCCCAGTGGTCCCTGGCATCTTACGTATTGATCAGGCCGCACATGTGACAGGGCCCCACTGGAGACAAACAGGGAGGCCCAGTGAATGGCCGTCTTCAGAGAGCAGGAGAATGGCAGTTGGTGACTGCCATTTGCATCACTGGTTGACACAAGCAGTGCCCATGAGGGCCCAGGATGTGAGACTTCCAAAGAATTGTGAGTGTTCAAGGGACACTGGAATGTGCACTCCTGGAAGGCAGGAGCTCTGTGCTCTTGCTCACCGGACTGCCCGGCACCTCGGGCAGAGCCTGGCACCTGGGGAGAACGCCAATATTTGTTGAATGATATATTACTTAATTTCACCTTTTAAAAAAATGTCTTTTGCTGAGACGTTACTCCAGAGTTCTTTGGACTGAGAATCTGGAGGCTTTATTCGTTATTAAGATCTGTTCTTTCTTTTCCCAAATTATTCAGATGCGGCCCGCTGCTTACTCGTGCCAACACGGGAGAGGCGAGCCAGCTACTCAGTGGTCGTGCAGGAGAGCTGAGACGGCCACAGCATCCCTTCCGCCCTCGGAATCTCCCGAGAAGGTCTTCTGTGGCTCACCCCAACAAGGGACACCTGGAAGGGGAATTCTGGGAGCATAGCTCTGCCTAGTGAAGTTGACACATTGTAAAGCCACCATGTCAAAGTAAGTTTCAAAAATGTTGCCACTTCACCTCTTAAGGGCTTCAACCTTCATCTCAAAGGTCCCGTTCTTAAATGGCGGAGACAGCATCTGAGGAAGCTACGATGGCAAACGCTCGGCTTTCCCGAGTGGTGTGGATGTGTGTTTGAAACAAGGCCACGCACAGTTGCAGTTTGGTATTACTCTCATTTAATATTATTTCTTCTTTTTTACAAAAGATTTTGTTAAAATCATCTGGCCTGGTCTGGCATTGATTTTTATTTTCCTCCACTAAGTGCAGAATGAAATTATCAGAATCGTTTTGACAAATACTAAACGTTTTTTTTCCCCAGAAAAACCGGTTACCATAAAACTTCTGGTGGGGGGCCTGCTAATAGCTCGAGCTTTAAAATGAGTCTTTTGACAAATGTTTTTTTCTCCCATTCTCAAGCTGTTATGATAAAATTTCCATCCTGAAAAAGGAAAACATTCCAAATCTTTCTTCTTGAAGATCTGTATTGGAGCTCTTATAAAATATCACTCTCTCCTGTTCTGTTTTCTTGGCATTCCTTAGGTAGCCATTGCTAACAAAGCTAAAACTATTAAAAAAATTGTGTATTGTCTCTCATTAGAGTCAAAATATCCCTTTAGCTGCTGAAACTTGAGCTGAATTAGGACCAGCAGTTGAAGAATTTGTAACCAAGCAAAACTCCATAGCAGCAAGTAATTAAAGTTGATTATAATTGTAAGACATTTATTAAGGATTTTTTTTAATTCTTAAGAAAAATCCGACATGAAAGAACATGTCTCAGAATTTCAAGGCACATAAGTTGGCAACTAGTAAGAACCATTCATGTTAAGTTCAGTCATTCAAAAAGTAGGTGCATATTTTAAGCTTGAGAACAAGCTTTGCTTTAAGAATTCCAGCACAGTCAGCTCCCTAATTAAGCCCAGGTTGAATTCTGCATGTAAGCTGGTTGCAGCCCTGAGTGGATTCTCCCTCAGTGCGAACATCATTACTGCCGGCCTAGTTTCCAGACTAGTCCACAAAAGCTTATTTAACCCACATACACCCAAATTACAGCTCTAATCATACTATTTCAACTGCATCTAGCTACATTGTTTTATGGAAAATGCATCCTGAATTCCAAGTTGCAATGCCAAGAACACATCTTCCCTCATCCCAAGAGCCAGAACAGACAACTGTAGTGGGTTCACATTTTACTTTGTAAAATCCAACTCTAGGTTAGCACTTCCCTAAGCATCCCAGGAATCTTCTCAATGAAAGGGTGGAGGGCTGGTGGGAAGAGTCTATGATCAAATAAACTTAGGAAGTGCCACATACCCTCTCTCTCTCTCTTAGGAAATTTCAGTTTATATTTGGTTATTAATTCTCCTAGAAGTCCTACAGTAAAGGCAACTGCTTGGCTTTTTTTTTTTTTTTAACCTAATGTTTCCCAAAGATATTTGACTACAGAATTGTTTTGTCTAAGGAAGATCAACCAATAAACCTTGGCATTGTTAAATTTGTAAGGGACTAGTGTTCCACGCATGCATTCTGTGAAACACTGTCCCACCATGGTCACCCCCTAGAGTGAACTAAATCATTGATTCTCAGCCTTGGCTGTTCATGGGAATCATCAAGAGTTTTAACACCCGGGTCCCTGGCCCACGGGGACCTACCATGTTCTGATGTCCCTGGCGTGCATGTGGCCTGAGCATCTGGGGGTTCTTAGGAGCAGCATAATTGTTAATTGTTAAATTGTTCCAGGGGACAGATGTGAGGCTCCAATTGTGCTGTTTCTGCCCCTCGTCAGCACTGCTGACCCACAGGCTGACCGGTCCCAAGTCTGTCCTGCCAGCATGACACGTGTCACAGGGCTAAGAGCGATACATTGCAGGTTATGTGAAATCAACTCTTTAATTAAAAAAAAAAATCCAGAAAAAGTATTGTTTTATTTTCTGTGGTGCCATCCACTAATTCATGGTCACTAGGATGTCCACCAGGGCCACACTATGACTTTCACGGGCCCCAGGCACTCCTGCCTTCTTGGACCCCTACCTCCATTAAAAATATTAAAAATTATGTTTCATAATTCCACTGGGATAAAGGCAAATATAATCCAGGCTGGATTAAAAATTAAAACATTTTCTTCAATCCTAAAAGTTCCTTTTGACATGACTTTAAAAGAAGTTAAAATATTTTCCTGGGCCCCTAAAAGTATCATGTGCCCTATGCCAGCCCTGGCTGTGACTTCACTAAAGGAACGTGGATCAAAGGTCAGGGAATCTCACGTTGGGTTCAGTGTAGCGCATCGGTAATTTGTAACCAGGTGTGTGATAACTTGCCATTGGGTTTGTGTACACAGGACTCAGAGTCACCGGAGATCTAAACTGTAGACTCAACCACTAGCCCAAGGGAGGGGCAAAGGCTCTCTAGAGCAATAAGAACCGGCATATTAAATACTAACGAATAGGCTCCATTGTTTTGTTCTATTTAAAGTGATTTATTTAAGTCTTGCTCTCTCAACGACATGGATGAACCTAGAGGACATTGTGCTAAGTAAAATAAGCCAGGCTCAGAAAGACAAATACTGCATAGTCTCACTTATACGTGGAATCTAAAAAAGTTGAACTCACAGAAGTAGAGAGGGTGAGGGGTGGATGGGGAAAGGGGAGGTATCCAAAAAAGGGTACAAAGTTTCATTTAGACAGGAATAAGCTTTAGTGATCTCTTGCACAGAATGGTGATGATAATAAATAGTATTGCATTGTATATTTCAAAATTGCTGAAAGAGTAGATTTTAAATGTTTTCACCACAAAAAAATAAGTGTGTGCGGTAATGGATTTGTTAATTAGCCTGATTTAATCATTTTACATTGTAAATATATATCAAAACATCACATTGTAGCCCATAAATATATACAATTATTATTCGTCAATTAAAAATAAAATTTTAAAAGAAGTCTTGCTCTCTCCAATTAAAGTGATATGGTGTAGACTCCTGATGCTACCCAAAGTGTAGTCTATGCTCCAGGAGTGCCTGATATCATCTGGGAGCTTGTTAGATGTGTAGACTCTCAGGTTCAACCCACATCTAATGCACTAGAATTTACATTTTAATAAGAACCCCAGATAATTCATAGGCATATTCAAATTTGAGATGCCCTCTTTTGGATAATTCATTTACACAAACAGGCAAAAGAATTGGTGATTCGTTGTCCCAAAAGAGGGGCAAGGATGTTAGAGCTTGGCAAGAAACCTACCATTCACATCAAACGCTGCGCAAAAGTTAACTTGGTTCCCAGTGGAGCTTCAGGTGGTCAAGTCAGTTTGACCTTGGTCAAACACCACCAACAATAACAAGCCTACGGTAAAAATAGCACCTGTCATTGCAAAAGGAGGGGGAAGGGTCCCCGTTAGGAGGCTGTGACTCAATGAGGGGAGGGACCAGACAGTCGGCCAGCATCCAGCAGAGCTTTCTCGGGTGTTGCAGGGACTTGGCCGCTGGGCTGGGATTCAAGGAGAAGGCCACGTTCTCTTGGGGAGGGGTTGGGAGGAGCCGGACAGAACAAAATAAAGCAAGCAAAGCCCAGGACACGGACCTGAGGCTCACAGAGACTAATGGGCTGCAACATGGGACGCTGGTGGCTCTGAGGATGGAGAAAGCATCCTGGATTGCGCCACCATGGGCCGGCTGCTGAGGCTCAGCCGCTGTCTGGACCACTCTGGAACCAGGGCTGGGGAAGAACCATTATGAGGAACCTACAGGAGTCCAGCCGGGGCAATGCTGGGGGCTCCTAGGGATAAAAAGCCACAGACTAACAATAGAAGTCATTGGATATAGAAAGTCACCCCAAGAACCTCCTCCTCCCCAGCATATACACCAATGTAACAAAGTGTCCTTAGGGAAGGGCTATTTGAATCTTTGCTGCAGGAAAATGCCAGATCTACTCATTAACCCTAGCACAGCATGCTGGGGCCCACCCCAGCCCAGTCTGACCTCATCTCAGTCTCACTAATCACATCTGCAGTGACCATATTTCCTAACAAAAGCACATGCTGAAGTGCTGGGAGTTAGAACCTTATATATCTTCTTGGGGGAAGTGGGTGAAAAATTCAACCAACAATGTATACCAAGGATGCTTTTAACTAGCATGCTGTCATATTCTGTGTTAAACAAGCTTAATCTGTTTTGACTGCAATGTTTTCACCATGAGTAAAGGTTTGTGTTATTCCTGATTTGTGTGAGACTGATTAAATAAAAACTGAAAAGTGAGATGTGGCCGGGACGTCCATCACTTAACAGATCTGGCCAGCGCTCTCAAACCCAGTGAGGCACAGCTGCGGAGTAAGCGCTTCACCACACCACCTTTATAATATTTCCAGTCAACGCAGTTATTGCTCAGCGGAGGAAGGTGGTGGAGCGTGAAGAAGGTGGCATTTTGTTTTTATCACTAATGTGAGTAGTAGAAGAGCTGGTAAGTTTATGCATGTGGAAGATGACAAGTAGTTTGAGATGCAATAAAATGTTTTGTATAGTTTCCAGATGAATGTTTTAATAAGGGTAACAAGACCGTACATTTAGATATTGCTGCACAATTTACACTGTATTTCTTCCCCAGCAGTGTGTGTTTTACAGAGTGGGCACCCAAAACATGCCGATGAACTGATCACCATGGCAAGGCTGAGGATGCAGACCAGTTCAGGTAGGAAATGTGGCCAGCAAGTATAATATTATTGTCTTCAGATTCAGATGCACGAGTAGAGCCTGGAGACATCACATTACTCTTCTCAAGTTCATTTCCAGGTGTTAAAACAGGTTGTCGAATTCGTGGTCTAGTACCCTTTGCCTTTGATATACTGCCCAGAACAGCAACAGCAACAAAACAGGTGTGTTCGTGAGGAAAGGAATCCAGACAAGGACAGTGTAAGCCCCAAAGAGGAGACAGAGAGAAGACAGTGGGTCTACACACTCCGGAAGGCCTAGGCATGGGGAGGGCCATCTATGACGTTCCCCATGTCCTCTTTGTTTCCCCGATGAGGCACAGTCTAGAACAGGTATGCATGTCAGGTGTCCTCAGGAACCTAGGGCCCTGCCTGGGCATTATGACAGCAATGGACAATAGCATTCTAATCTAAATCAGGGACTAGGTGGAGAACAGGAAACTTAATTAGCATGCCTGTTGATATCAAAACTCTAAACTGTTATTGGCCAGGTAAGCACTTTGGTACCTGAGCAACCTCCAAGAAGGACCTCAATAAGTTGGGTTGTGAAGATACAATGTCCCCAGCAAACATTGCTTTGTTGATTCTATGTACTTTCTCTAAACATTAAAGATACCTCAGAGAAGCCCATTGCTCCACCAAAGCACATCATGTTTGGGAAGGCTTGTGGAAGATCTGCTCAGGCTCATAAGGACGGTGGGATTGGAGGTGCTCTGGACTGGTTATCAGGAGATTTGGTCCTGGTTCCTGATCTTGCTCTAAATAGTTGATGATCTTAGGCAAATCCTTTAGCCTTGGCCTAATCAACTCTGGTTTCTTGTATAAAATAAGATGTATTGAACATGATAGTGTATCACACTTATGACACTTCTGCAATAACAGGCAGGCCAAAATGACTTAAACAATAAAGAATGTGTCGGCCCTGGAAGTGTAGGTGTGGAATAGGTTTGAGGCTTAATTGAACCTGGTGGCTCTGGCTCCGTGTCTTTGATTCTCAGCCCCCAGCAAACTTTCTTGCTTATCCCTGGCCTGAGCAGAATCATGTGCCCATTTCTGCACCAATCACTGGAAGAAACTGATGTTCCCACTGTTGGCTCAGACCACATGGGCCTAAACTTCAAGAGAGAGAGAGAGAGAAAGGATGTTGAAGAGACTTCTTATTTCTATTTCAGAAGGTCTCTAAAGTTTCATCAAACTCTAAGGAGTTAACAAGTTTTATAAAATAATAAAAATAAATTAAAACTTAGAAAAATTTAAGGAAACCAAAATAGACACGTAATAGTAAAGAAAAATAATTCCAAATGATTTAGCTAACTATCCTCCAGGTCTTCCAGTGATACTGTGTGCAGCTTAAGGACCAACGTCTATTGGCTCTTCATGAACTTCCAAAGGGATGTTATGTGTGAAATATTATCTTTCCCTGTGATAATTTTGCTAGGATAAGCCTTTCCTCATGATATGTGGTGTTGTTATCTCTTCCTAAAGAAGAGACACTGCAAAAACCTGCTAAGAGGAAGTTGAAGAGCTACTCCACATCTGTTTCATACTCTCAGTGTGTTAGTGCACATGTGTGCATGTGTGCACATGCATGTGTATGTACACGTGTGTATGTATGTGTGCATGTGTGTTTGTGTTCCTCTCTTAGAATCAAGGACTGTTATTCAATAGCTATTGGCCAAAGTAATAATGAATTTCTTATTTGATTGCACTAATCAGCTTCTTTCTAGACTAAATTTTTAAAGTCATTTTCAGACTCCATGTCAAAATAACACAGACATTTTTAATAAGCTTATGACAGGCCATTGAGCTCTTATAAACTTGCAATCATATATGTGCCTCAGCACAAAGCTAGTTGGGTAATAATTCTATGATTTCTTTTATTGTTTCTAATGATAACCTTGTGGATCAAGATAGCTGTTTATATAGCAATCAAATGTTTTAGTCAACGGAAAAAAATGAGGTAGGCTCCTGGTACAATCATCTGTTCAGTGTGATTATGACCTTTGTGATTGTTATTTGGCACATTCTTGACTTAGGGTACCATCTTTGGGCAGAGCACATAGAAAGACTTGTCCAGATGATGTGATTTAGCCACATGCATCTCAGTATTTGGAAAGGGATTTGCAAATGGCCTTCACATGGGCCATTTAAACATTAGCAGGAGGATAGAATCTTGGAAATCTTAGAGTTTATTTAGCCCACTATCCTTGTTGCCCAGAATGTGTCACCAAGTATAAGTGACACTCACAAACATTCCCAAGGAAAAAATAATTAGATGTTAGCAAAATATAATTTGAATCTCAGATCCTTGATGCTAGATGTACATGGTTTTCGGTAACTTCTCTATGCTCACTTATTCAGATCGAAGATACCCAAAGACTTCTTGAGTTAACATTCCTGCCAGCAACTACTGCATTTATTTTATTAAGTGTTAAAGAACAAGGAGAGAGCTTATCCAAACTACTTTTGTTCATGGTGCTTAAGGATAATTTGCTGTATTTCAGGCTTTGCTTTTAGAGCTCAGACCAATAAAAGAAAAGCCACAAAGAAGCACATTTTTAATACACATCTGGCACCAAAATTAAGGGATGTGAGCTAATCGTGACTCAAACATATTGAATGAGTAACTCAGACGGCCTAAGTGCTAGGTTGCGCCTGGTTTTCAGAAGGTTGTTTTTCATGCTCACAAGGATAGCATTTGAAATCACTGCTATATAAATGAATCATAGTTATTACATGGCTTGTACCAACTAGTATAAAATAATACTTACAGAAATTACAGGCTGTGAGCAATGGGCTTCATGCAAGAGAGGCGTGTATAGTGCCAGAGCTCAGGGTGTATACTTTGACCCAGTAATTCCACCTCTAGGAAATATGTCTAAGGAAATTATCAGATACTCAAAATGTATGTTCCAGTGTATTTAACTTCTTATTATTTATTGTAGTTTAATATTCAAATATTGAATATTTTATAATAAAGAATTGATTGGCTTCCTCATACTACAGAATAGTATTCACCCGTTAGGAAAAAATGTTCATAATATTATTAAGGTACTAGTTTCCTGTGGCTGCCATAACAAATGACCACCAGCTGGGTGGCTTAAAACAATGGAAATGTATTCTTTCACACTCATGAAAGCCAGAAGTCTAAAATCGAGGTGTTGACGGGGCCATGCTCCCTCTGGAGTCTCTACGAGAAGATGCTTTCATACCTCTCCCAGCTTCTGGTGGCTCCGGGTGTCCCTGGGCTTGTGGCATCATCACTGCGATCTCTGCTTTTGTGGTCACATTGCCTTCTACTGTCTGTGTCTCCGTGTCGTCCCCTCTTCTCA
>CM052439.1:4311149-4333332 GCA_028533085.1 Varecia variegata
GGGAGCCGCCCTCGGGGACCCAGCTTTGGTTTCCTTTCCCTCCTCCTGTTTATGCACAAGGCCATCACCTCCTCAGCACCGTTGTTCAGAGAAAAATAAGGCTCAGGTTTCCTATCTGTTCATTAATGTTGTTTTTGCTTTAGAGGCAGGTTTCATTCGGCTTCTCCGGATGCCAGTTTTCTGTTGAGCGAGAGCCAAGGGAGTGTCTACTTGGTGTCAGGAGAAAGAATGCTGGGGGGGGGGGGGTGCGCGAAGGGAAACTTGGAAGCAACCGCAGCTCCTTGTCTAACTTTGCAAGCTGAAGACACCCTCCTTCCTCCTAGGGAAGAGGAAAGTAGGCAACAGGGTGAGTGCTTATCGGGTCCTTTGGGGTAAGTAACTCTCCACTGCCACCTGCACAAAGTCCCGGGAACATTTAAGGAATTGGCCCATTTCATCTGGGTTGTCAAATTTGTGGACATAAATTTTTTTCATAGTGTCTCTGTATTATGTTTTTAATGTCCTTGGGATATGCAGTGATGTCCTCTCTTTCATTTCTGATATCAGTAATTTGTGTTACCTGTTTTTTTCTTTGTCAGACTGGCTAGAGGCTGATCCACTTTATTGATCTTTTCCAAGAACCAGTTTTTGGTTTCATTGATTTTCTCTGTTGATTTCCTGTCTTCAATTTCATTGATTTCTGCTCTAATCTTTATCATTTTTCTTCTGCTTACTTTGGATTTAATTTGCTCTTTTTAATTCTAGTTTCCTAAGGTATGAGCTTAGAGTATTGCTTTTAGATTTTTTTCTTTTTTATATGCATTCAATGGTACAAATTCTTGTCTAAGCACTGCTTTTACTGCATCCCACAAATTTTGATAAGTTGTATTTTTATTTTCATTTAGTTCAAAATATTTTTTTTCAATTTCTCCTGAATTTGTTCTTTGACCTACATGTTATTTAGAAGCATGTTGTTTAATCTTCAAGTATTTTGGGATTTTCCAGCTGTCTTTCTGTTACTGATTTCTGGTTTAAATCCACACTGGTCTGAGAGCAGACATTGTATGATTTCTCCTCTTCTAAATTTGTTCAGATGTGTTTTATGGCCCAGAACATGGTCCATCTTGGTGAATGTTCCGTGTGAGCTTGAGAAGAACATGGAATCTGCTGCTGCTGGATGAAGTAGTCTGCAGATGTCACTTATATCCAGTCGATCGATGGTGCTGCTGAGTACAACCATGTCCCTACTGATTGTCTGCCTGCTGGATCTGTCCCTTTCTGACAGAAGCGTGTTAAAGTCTCCAGCTACACTAGTGGGTTCATCTATTTCTCCCTGCAATTCAATCAGTTTTGCTTCACTTATTTTGATGCTCTTTTATTAGTTGCATACACATTAAGGATTGTTATGTCTTTTTGGAGTATTGAACCCTTTATTATTATGTAATTACCCCCTTTATTCTTGATAACTTTCCTTGCTCTGAAGTCTGTTCTGTCTGAAATTAATATAGCTACTCTTGCTTTCTTTTGATTAGTGTTAGCATGGTATATCTTTCTCCGTATCTTTAATTTTAATCTATGTGTGTCTTTATATTTAAAGTGGGCTTTTTATAGACAAGATATAGTTGGGTCTTGTTTTTGATACACTCTGACAAGCTCTGTCTTTTAATTGGTGTATTTAGACAACTGATGTTTAAAGTGATTATTGATATAGTTGGATTTCTATCTACCATATTTGTTAATATTTTCTACTTCTTGCCCTTGTTCTTTGTTCCTATTTTTGTCTTCTACACTTTTTCTGCCTTTGTTTTTCTTTTTTTTTTTTTTCTTTCTACTAACTTTTTTTCTTGTTTGTTTGAGACAGAGTCTCGCTTTGTTGCCCGGGCTAGAGTGATTCTGCCTTTGTTTTAATGGAGCATTTTCTATGATTCTATTTTCTCTCCTTTTTTAACATATTATATTTCTTTTTTTACTTTTTTAAAGTGATTGCTCAGAGGAGTTTGCCATATATATTTACAACTAATCCAGGTCCACTTTCAAATAACACTTTACCTCTTCAGACACAGTGCAAGTATCTTATAATGACAAAATCTTCCTAATTTCTCCCTCCGTTTCCTTGTATCATTGCTGTCATTCAATTCATTTACACATAAGCATATTTTATATACACACCTACCCAGGAGTGGTGCAGAACGCTCTGTGAGGTGAAGGATGGAGATGAAGATGGTGTCAAAAGAGGGAACAAGAAAAGAATTGGATTTGGAGGATATACGCAAACTCATGGACGTGTTTGAGAAATCTGGGAGTCTTGAACCTGTGGCTCCTCTCACTGACCTATTGCTGTTCCATGTGAATAAATGTGGTTGGCAAAGCAATCAGAATGAGCAGGTTTAGGTGGCTTCTTTTTCTCTGCCTGTTGGCATCTACAGGAGGACTGGTTCTTACACTGGACAGGCCATTCCCTCGGCTGGGTGATTTGGGGGGCTGAATTGGGACTGTGGCAACTGTGAGGCTCCAGAGATGCAGCAGAAGCACTCCTGCTATTCTGGGACTGAGGTAGCACTGGGTAGGGAATGTGGGGGTGGAGGTTGTCAACACAGTTAAAACTGTGAGCCTGTCTCTCAAAGTTGCTGGGGTCAATGGGGGGGTGTAATCTCTCTGATGTGTCTAATGCCTCATGGTTACCTACTATGGACTGAATGTTTTTCTCATCCCTCCACCCCCAAATTCATATGTTGAATCCTTAATCTCCAATGTGATGGTATTTGGAAGTGGAGCTTTGGGGAAGTAATTAAGTTCAGATACAGTCCAGATAGTAGGCCCCCCATGATGGGATTAGTGTCCTTTTAAGAAGAAGAAGAGGGACCAGAGCTTGCTTTCTCTCTGCTGTGTGAGCACATAGTGAGAAGTCAGCCATCAGCAAGCCAGGAAGATGGTCTTCACCGGGAACCAAATCTACTGACACCTTGATCTCAGACTTCCCAATCTCTAGGACTGTGAGAAATAAATGTCTGCTATTTAAGCCACCCAGTCCATGGTATCTTGTCATAGCAGCCCAAGTAGACTAAGACACTGTCATTATACCCCTGTTTCTGTGTGATCCTGGAATCCTTCTACAGCTCATCCTAGTTAGAGACTTCATGTGCTACGTGGACCAGTGGTCACAGCTGCTACCATGGCAACTGTAGCTGGGCCCCTGACCATGCAATACTACTTGCAGGCTGTGTTTAGCATTTGGACCTGCTCTGCCAAATATCTAGAAGCATCACTTCCTCAGTCAAATACTCCCTCTTGTTAAGCAGTCTGATGTGATAAGGGTGTTCAGTAGAGAAAATGGAGTAAGAAAGAAAGGAAGAACTTGGGCTCTCCACAGTAGGGAACATTCTGTGGAGAATTCATACTTTGCCCCTTTCCCACTTCTCTTACATACATTCCTTGTGGCCACTAGAACCTAATAGTCACTAAAAAAATGAGACAACATATTGTGAAATGTGTTTATTATCCTCGTGATCAAAATTAAATCTCTTGCTGTGAAAGGAAAATAACATGGAACAGAATAGCTGTAGAAAGCTGCCCCCAAACTTAAGGAGGACACCAACTGATTTTTAGGCTGAAGTGGCCCTAAATGTGACAAGAACTGACCATCCAGTTTTTCATACATGGTAACTTAGGCAAGGGAGGAACAGTGTGGTATACAACATGTTGGCACCAAGTCAGGTCATACTGAGACATTCCAGGGATGGAGAACAAGGAGGAACATTAAATATTTGAACACTGGCAATTTTTAATCCCAGCTTTGAAGGGCCACAAGGGTAAACACAGCCCATCTATACAGGCAAGTGCACATTCCCAGGGCCTCCCAATAATGCAACATTGTTATCCTGTCTATGTGCTGATGATTTGGTAGTACAAAAAGTCACTCCAGACAGGTTGGCTCCAGCCACACCTGTCTCTGGAGAGAGGCCAAAATTGTTCTGCTGCAATCTTCACAGTGGCACAATGACATTTTTATAGAGAGGTTTGCCGCGGTTTGTCTTGTACCATGATTTCTACAGAAGTCAGAGCTGAGAGGGAATCCTGGCAGTGACCACATTCTACAACCCCACAACGGAGGGCAGGTGTGCACCTCTCAAAAAAAAAAAAAGGCACAAGTTCTTTTTGTTTAACAGAAAATTACTTATGTGAATTCTGGCCTGAAGGAATTAGATCATGTTTGTTCTTAGAAACAGCCTTGGCTGAGGGTACAGAGAGTGTGGGTCCCACAGTCCCCACCTGCATCTCTCATGAGGTGTCTGTTGCTGCCACAGCCAGTGAACCCCCTTTCCCCTCTAAGTGTGTTTCTATTCTTGCTGGCCTGCTACTGCCTAAGGAAAAGTATGGGCTGAGCTGCAGCCTGGCAGCCGTGCATAATGATGGCATTGGCTCCCACAATCCAAGAGGATCCATTTATAAAATAAGTCAGACAGTTCCACTGCACTTCTTATACACCTCAGCATTTTCCTGGGCCAACGACCATTACAAAGCAAGGATTGAACATTTCAGGCCTAGTATTTACTTGCTGCTATCCTCTCTCTCTGGAAGAAAGTTGGCAAAAATGTTTGGAAAAGGCTGGTGAATTCAAAGATTGACAAGTTACAAAAATATGTAAATCCATATAGAAGTTACTATATATGCAGCTAATATTCTATTCCATCCATAAAAGAAGTCACACTTTGCCTCCATGGATGTTTACAGATAGGTCTTTCATTAGACCAGAGTGTTGGAGGTTGGTGGGGCAGGAGAAGATGCCACGTAGAGACTGCAAAGATAGAAGGGGTTTCACAACACAGACACCAAAACCAGACAAAGAAAGCACAAAAATTAACTACAGATCACTATCGCTCAGGGGTGTTGAAATGAACATCCTAAATGAAATAGTGGCATAAAGAGTAGTAAAACCACGACCAAGCCGGGTTGTTCCAAGAATGCAAAGATGGTTCAATACTGGTGATTTGTTAACATAATTTGTCATATTTTGTTATCAAAGAAAAAAAATAAGATCATTTCAAGACATTTAATAAACATATGTTTATGTTATAAACTCTTAATACTGGAAGAATAGGTACAACTTTAATATGATTAAAAATGTAGACCCTTACACCAAACCAGAAGTCAGCATTGAACTTAATGGCGAAATGCTAAAATGCTTCTTAGAGTGCTGTCAAAGTAAGGAACAAGACAAGGGTGCTTATCACCATCCTGTTATTTAACCCTGTTGGAATATACTCATCAAAGAAAATAGGAAAAAGAAAGAAGCAATATTTAAAAAATGGAAAGAATGTAAAATTAGTATTATTTGTACAAGTTATAGTTGTATAGATGGAATATTGAAGAGTATCTACTGAAAACCTATTAGCAACAATATGAAAAGTTGGCAGGAAGACAGGCCCAAAACCTAATATATGTTAGGTCAATTTTATATTATAAAATATAATGACAAAATATTCCATTTGTAATAACAGTAAAATAAATTATACAAATTAATAAATTTTAAAAGAAATATGCAGAACACATATAAGAAAATTTTTAACCTCTATTGAAGGATATAAAAGAAGACGTCAGTAAATGGAAATGTGTATCTTAGTCTTATAGAGCAAAACTCAAAAATCTAAAGATGTCAGTTTTTTCTAAATTAATTTATAAATTTGATGTAATTTGATTCAAAATGCCAATATATGTTTTTCATAACTTCATAAGCTGATCTTACAGTTGAAATAAAATGAGAATATGGGACTATCCAGAAAAGTTCTGGAAAAAAAATAGAACTGGTATGTGGTAGGGACCAGTCTTATCAGACATCTCAATGCCGTAGTCAGTAAAGCAGTTTGCTACTGGAGCAGAATTAAACAGTCACATCTGTATCTAGGCACAAATGACTGATAATGACTTTGTGTCTCATTCATCCAGAAAATAGTTTTCAGGGGTTTGTGATGTCCTAGCCAAGGGCAGAAGACCTCAAATGGGTTCCATCCAGTCCTGGCAAGAGACCATGATCGGGTTTGGGGCTTCTCACATCCTCAAATTCTCTACTACTCCAGGGCAGGCCTGGCTCCAGGACTGGCACCAACTGGAGCACATTTCTATATCAGTGGATTGGAGCACACAAACCCTACCCCCTTGGGAACTTTCCTGGTGGTGCCTGCATTGTCGGAGAGCACTCTTTGTTATTGACTCCCTAGACTGAGAAACCTGAAGGGAAAGAAGCAACAACAATAGTTTCATGGGGACAGTGATCGACTGTGATACCTCTTATTCTGTAGCCACCAGGTGACTTTTTTTTATTAATTAACTTTATTTTTTAGAGCAGTGCTAGTTTTTAAAAAAATGAGCAGAGAGTTCCCATCTCCTCCCTCTCCCCATCCTACGCCTCACCCCACACAACTGCCTCTATTAGTAACATCTTGCACCAGTGTGGCACACTTGGTATGACTGATAAACCAATATTGGCATGTTTGCATTAGGGCTCACTCTTTGGGTTGTACATTCTAGGGATTTTGACAAGTGTGAAATGTCACAAATCCACCATTTAGGTATCATACAGAATAGTTTTGCTGCCCTAAAAGTCCCCTGAGCTCCACAGATGATTTTTCAAAATTAAAATTAGATGTTAGAGGAAAGACAGAACTCTCCTGACACTGACCTGCTCAAGACCAAGTGTCTTTTTAATAACAAGGAATTTAAAACCATTTTTAAATTGACCTAAAACACACCAAACATACTCACTTCATGAGTCTTTAACTCCTAAAATCCTTAGCTGACACTGATCTTCTCAGGCCATTGGTTTCTCATCTAAAAATTTCATGCTTATGTTAAATCAAGCAACGAAAGAGAGAGTCTTACAGGAAAAGTAAGGCATTTATTACAGATTGGAACTGATCAAAAGAAAAATTCCAGAATTTATTAAATATCTTTCTTCGTTGCAACTTCTCTTCCTTCCGATGCATTTTGCTGTCAAAAGAGAGACAAAGGGTCAAATCAGATCACGGTGTCACGCACATGCCTGCTGTGGCACCCAGGACCCAGGAGTCTGGCACTATCCAGAAACGGGTCTGATGGCATTGGGGACTAGAGCAGCTATGCGCAGCGGCAGCTCCTCAAACAAACAAAAGGGGTGAGAAGAGGTGACTGAGTGTGAGTGGTGGAGACACAGCCCCATAAAGGAAGCCCAAGTCTAAAAACGGGAAGAATCGGGGAGGCCCCTGAGAGGCTGTGGATGGGTGTTGGGCTCAGTCTGGCCTAAGGAGGTGCCTGTGGTGTGAGGTTGGGAAGGAAGGAACCAATCGCACCAGTGAAGGAGGACGCTGGCCACAGCAGCAGTCCCCTGAGGGTGTGGGGCTGCTGATGGGAATATCCATCCATCCATCCATCCATCCATCCGTCCATTCATTGGTTCATCCATTCAGTAAACATACATGCTGGAGCATTTATTGGGGGTTACAAAGATCAACAATGCCTAGTTCTGACCTAGGGAAAAAAAACCCACAAACTAGTGAAGACTATAGAAATCGTTAGAGCACAGCATGGTCAATACAATCGCAGAGACACCCATGTGCAGGAAACCCGAGGACAGGAGCCCCCGGAGAAGACATTGAGGGGGTTCAGGGCACACAGGGGCCACGTGTTGCATTCTGGCAGGAGGGGCCTGGGAATGGAGGCGAGACCCAGGCTGGGGGCCCACGGGAATGGTCAGCTGTGAGCCACCATCCCACGTAAGTAAGTCGGGAGACAGAGAGTGGCAGCACACGAAGCCGGGGACGGGGATGCAGGCAGTGACCACACTACCAGGGGCCAGGGCTGCCTGCTCGTGTGCCACATCGTGAGGGAGCTTAGACTCCATCCTGCGGGTGGGCAGGGCCCTTGGCCTGGCAAGGGCTCGTGCTAAGATAACTCTGGTGACAGTGCACAGGTACCCTTGAGAGGTACCACCAGGAGGATGCTGAACATACCACACTAGAGATGACGAGGCCAGGACCAGAGCAAACAGCATGGAGAGGGGACAGAGGAAGGATTACCAGGGCTTGGTGACCAGTTGGGTGAGAGAGGGGGGCAGATCTGAGAAGAATCTGTTTCAGGCCTAGGTAACTGGGAAGATGCGTTGGCTGTGGAAGGAAGAGTCAGTCTCCGAGGGAAGAATTCTATCCTGAGCATGGAGTGGAATGTCCGGAGGGAGGTGCCTGGAGTTGCAGCAGCGAGAGGGACAGTATGGAGCAGGGGGTGGGATAATCCCCAGACAGCTGGTGTCAGAGCCTGCGGGTGCCTGGGGTGACCAGGAGGGGGAGGGCAGGGAGCCTTGGGAACATCATGGTTTGAGGAGCAGCAGGGAGAAGAGGGATCCGTGGGGAACAGGGGAAGTGTGGGCCAGAGAGGAGAGCCAGGGGAGGGAGTGAAACCTCAGGCCAGAGGATTTCAGCAGCACAGCGGTTATCAGACGCGCCATGAGACTCAGCAGGAAGAGGGACAGGCGTGGGGTGCGGGGGCAGCGAGGAGGTGGCTGCGGACCAGGGCAGGGTCACAGCAGGCGCAGAGACTGCATGAGGTCCCAGAGGCGAGTGCAGACGGGGCTGTGTTTTAAAGACAGGATGAGAAGAGAAGAAGAGAGATCAAGGAGAAGCCAGAGATAAACTAGGCACAGGGAACCCACTCTACAGTCAGCCCTCGTGATTCACAGATTCCACATTTGTGAGTTCACCTCTCACTAATATTTATTTGTACCCTCAAAGTCGATATTCATGGCGCTTTCTCATTCATGCTCAGACGTGCACGGAGCAGCAAAAAATTCCAGTCATCCCACCACACGCTCCCAGCTGAGGTCAAACAAGGCGACAGACACTCTGCCTGCTTGTTTCAGCTCTCACGCTGTGAACAAGTGTCCTGTCTGAGGTCTATTCAGTGCCATGCATTTTTGTGCTTTTTGATGATTTCACTGTTCAAAACAGCCCCGAGTAGAGTGCCGTCACGTGTTCCTGAGTGCAGGACGGCTGTGATGTGCCTTATGGAGAAAATCTGTGTGTTAATAAGATGAGCTTTGCTCAGGCGTGAGTTCCGGTGCTGCCGGCCCTGAGTTCAATGCTAACGAATCAACAGCATGTATTACATAAGGCATCTAACCGGAAACACACGCGCCACAAGGCTGAGGAAAATGTCATGACCAGAGGCGCGAAGGAACCTAATCCCGTGTTCCCTGCATGAGCAGCAGTTCGGAATTCACTAACTCAATGTTCTCGGCAACTGTATGGACCGTAACTGCCGTGAGTGACGAGGCTTGGGGACACTCGGTGACGTCACTGGTGGGAGTGTTTCGTGAACCTGAGTCAGAGCAAGATGTGAGTAAACACGGTTGCATGTAGCCAGGTTCTGCCTCTGGGTCCTTGGCTGGGTCTTGTCTCTTCTGTGGGGTTCCGGCCCCTTCAGTAGATGGGCCATAATGGAGGTCATGACAAGGTCTGATTCCTGAAGGTCAAAATCGCTCAGCAGCCTCACTGGGGTGGCCCGCGTGTCAGGGGCCAGCCCTGCCACACAGTTGGTGGTAGGTAAGTGTGTTACTAACTTCCAATCAAAGTCTTTGCTTTCTAGTAGGTTACCACATTTCCGTTTCACTAATATAAACTAATAAAATTCTAAGACCCCCCAACTGACTGAATGGACCCCATCTTGGCCAAGGGGACCCCAGAGAAACCTTAAAAACTGAGTTCCTGGCCAGGAGGGAAGAAGAGATTGGGCATATCTCGTTATATCCCCTCCCTCTGGTGGTCTAGACACAACTGACCGGCATGAATGTTAAAACAGAGATCACAAGACCCACAGAACAGACTCTTTGTGGACATAAGATATCAAATTACAAGCAGGGACTAAGGCCATGCCAGGCGAGGGTTAAGTCACACACCCCACACTCACACTTTGTTCTAACTGCCACAAGGATTTTCTTTTTCTCCAGCAGCTAAACAAGCACCGGCCTGGAGACAAGCATATTGAAACAGTAGCAGCTCATGCACCCCGACACTGAGTGACTGACCCCCGTTCCACAAGGCACAGCTACAGCTTCGATCCACCCAGACACTGATTTCAGTAACTTTCTCCCAATAAGAAGACCACCGACCAGGGACAGGTTCTGCTGGTTCACAGAGGCTGTGCACTTGAGTGCCTTCACGTCCCTGCTTCACCTTCTGACACATAGGGCCTAATTTTAATGCCTTTCAATGCTAAATCTCCACCGCAAAGTGAGCATGAGATGCATGAAACACGCATGTTTATTCAATACGCGTGTGCAAGGATGAATGTCCTGTCATGCATACCCACAGCCCCTCCCACAGCCTGTCGAGTGGATGCTTGGCCTGCCGGGTCCGCACACATCCCTGCTCGCCCTTGTCCCTCCAACGTCGGCTTTGGTTTTCAGCCAGGGAATGCGCTTCCCACCCACAGTCTGTAATTCCCTTCTTAAGAAATAAAGCTCTCCTTTCCACATTAGTAAATTGTGTGATTTTTAAATTCACACACCCAACACATGACAAACGTATCTTAAACAATCCTCGAGGTTGTGTCCTCTCGTGCTGTTTTCTGGACATGGAGGTACGAGAATCACAGGACGGGAAAGACAGGCCGTGGGGACAGACAGTGTCACGAGGCAGATGGCAGTCCCAACGCTACCTCTGAGAGTGGGGCTTCTAAACGCCTCCCTTCCTCATCTGCAATCAGAGGGAACAACAATAATCACCCTGCATATGGATTGTGCAGGATTTACAGACTGTGATGCACATACACACGGATCCCGGCACACCTGAGGGCTGTGATCTCCAAGGGCGCAGGGGCCAGGCGTGGGGAGGCGGGCATTGAACGAACATTTGTTGAACAAAGAGATAAAAAAGCCTAAGACTGAGTCTTTCCACCATGCACTTATTGAAAAAGCCTCAGTCAGAACTGCCTTCTCTGCTGCTCTGGGCCATGTTAAGAACTCCGTCAACAGCAACGGAAAGGAAGGGGCGTCACTCCCGCCCCTGTGGTGTGAGGGCTGAGAGTAGATTCCTTTCAACAGAGAACGGGAACCTGATTTTCCACATTTCCTCTTTCAGAGTAACGGATACGAAACACGTTCAGAGCTCTTCGTTTAAAATTACATTTCACGATTCACTCTCATACAGCAAATAATTTTCTCCCAGCCTTAAAGAACAGTGTTTAGGGCTCTGGGAATTCCATAATAAATGAGCCCAAGTGTCCACCCTCAAAGAGCTCCCGAAAATGTCCTGCACAATTTGAAAATATCGATTTTGGTTTTGGTCGTGAATTCACTCACTTATTCTTCCCTCCCAGCCTGACTGACTATATTCCATACACTGCTCTTAGCATGATGAAGTTGACAAAGGGTATTGTTACTGATAATTTCATGTAGACCTATCATTAATGATATGTTTACTTATTATAAAACTAAAATAATTAGTAAGGACCACAAGGTAATGCATCTTCAGAGTTCATGCTCTAGTAGGGACAAAAATAAGTCAAAAATAGTAACAGGCCTTTGAAGAAACTGAGCCCTGAGAAGTCAGGGGACTGGGTGCCCTTCGTGGGTGGGAGAGCTGGTACAGAGCCAGGCCGGCTGCTCAGATCCCCGCCAGATGGGCCCCTCGCTGGGCCCACTGCGCCGGCCCTGCCAGCCTCACCCTGTGATTCTAGGAAACTCAGAGCACAGTGTGGAAACCTGCCCTGAAGGTCATGGGGGGGCAGAGACACAACTGGGACTTCAGTCAAAGTCAATGTCCACACCAGGGCAAGCAGCATTTGGCCTTTAGTCTGCGCTGCCTTTTCAAAGACATGTTTTAAGTGCTCAAATTCTTTATAGAAATCAGATAATGCATTTATATGGTACATATGTATACATACCCAATATAATCGTATTATTAATAAACATAATACAGCCAAACCGTTGAGAATTCTATCCCCCCCACCCCCAGGATACTCTGTGAAGCAAAAAAGAAATGATTTACATTTATAAAAAAGGAATATGATGAGTCTGTTTCTTCATAATGACTGGTTTCTCGATCTCGGTTTGAAGCTGGTTTTTATTTTTAGAGTGCACCATAGATTGAAAAGAAAACCTACCATTTGCATCTTTTATCCAAGACGGCCTCACTGGTGAATTTTCCTTCTATTTTAGTCAAATGTCAGTTGACTTCTTTCAAATTCCAGTGGTTAAAAATTAATTATATTATGCTTACTTGATTTTTTTGGTAAAAAATTTCAAGAACCCAAAGCGAAGGATTTCATGCACCCAGGGAACATCCACTGCACACTTGCACATTGAGCGTGCTGGGCTGTGTGCAGGCAGCAAGGCTGGATGGCAGATGAGGTTCCTTGAGCCCTGCCCTGGGGGAGGCTGGTAGAGTCGGATGGGCAGAGAGGAAACAAACAGTCTCAGACCCTGTGATGAGGACTCTACGGAAGCCCAGAAGGGAACATCATCGCTGATTTGGCTGTAGTGGTTTGTGGTGTCAGTGTAGACCACCACAGGGAAGGCGTAACTGGGCCGAGACCCGAAGGGACAGGCAGAGCTAATCAGGCAGCTGATCCCAGTGGAGGCTGCAGGGGGAGGACTTCAGTGCTGCTGGAGTGAGGTGCAGGGGGCGTGGGAGGTGAGGCTGGAGCAGTGGGCAGAGGCAGATCATGAAGGCCACTGTGAGCCACGCGGGGAGTTTGGACTTTATCCTGACAGCATGCAGTGTTATGTAATCTGTACAGCTCAAGCTTCATCATTAACTTGTGTGAGTGCAGGAAAAATGACCACGCGCTCAATGAACTTCTATAACTGCATCTTAAGATTCCTTTTAAGGGTGCCCTTCATGGCAGCTACCTGTGCTCCAATCCCATCCCTAGAGACTGGAAATTCATGTGCGCGTGGGGGTGTGATGCACCGGCTTTCTGCAGCACGGAGCCACCAGCCTGCCCTTCCTCTCGGCTCAGCGTCTGGCTATCGCACATCTCCGCTTTAGCCCGCAGGTGAAGCGAGTGTCACGGGTTTGCGGGGGCAGGAGCAGAGTCTCCTCTGTGTTTCACGATAAACCTGAAGACAGCATGCAAGATAGAGAGTATGGGATCAGGCCAGAGGCAAGAATGCAATCCACAGTTCAGTGGTGACAGCAGTGACATGACCGGCCAATGCCAGGCAAAATGTGCAGTGAAATCTAGACCAGACCCCCGTGGATGTGTGAGAAGACGTAGGATGACGAGGAGTCAATCACATCCCCAAGGTTTTTAGCTTGAGCCAGTTAGGTGGGTGGGGTTGCCATCCACTGAGAAAGGAAGCCTGGCAGGAAGCCAGTCGAATTTCAGGGGCCCACAGGATGCTCACGGCAATGGCCTCCAACAGGTGGTTGCTATGAGGGCCTGGATGCCGGCATGGAGCGTGGTAAGAGACACATAGTTGGAAATAATTACACACCAGCGCTAGTTAAAGTCAAGTAAGAGGAAGAGATAGCAGCATAATCCATAGAATATGGAAAGAACTGGGCTAAGGAGTTAATACGGTATTTGAACTATAGATTAAGAAAAGGAAGCCGGATCAGATTTCACAGATGGGAAGGAGTAAAATCTAGTTTGCAAAAAGCAGGAAAGTGAAAGGGAGGTGAGAGGCTGGAGGCAGCGGCCGGAGACCACAGCTGCGTCAGGAAGGCAGCGGGAAGACAGGTGTGGGCTCGGTGACAGGAGTCAGCGGAAGAGGCTGTTCTCCTGCTGCTGTTTGCCCTTGAAGACGAGAGACCTGTCACCTCAGTGGCCACTGACACAAGGGCCGAAGAGAAAGAGCCCAGGTCCGCGAGACTGAAGAGACGGTGATACTGGGGGAGGCGAGGACGGGACCTGAACAGCCTGTCACAGAGGTTCCGAGGCCGGCAGCTTGAAGGCACTCACTCCAACGGCTTCTATTTCTAAATACCCGTGTGTTTGGCGGGGTCCCCTTACCTCTGGGCTGTTACTCAAGGCCAGCGTTTATTCTCGCTCTGTGCCGGTAGTTTGGGTACCGTCTATTTCCGGGAGGACGGACCCTTCTCATGATCTCTAAGGATAGAAAGGGACACAGAGGCTCTGTCAGTCACCTCAAGACCTAAGACAACACAGACTGTGTGACTATAGATTAACAGGAAGGGCCGCGGCCAGCGTAGCCTGAGCCCGTTACCAAGAGGACACCTGAGGATGTGACGGCCTCACCCCTCGGCCAGCTCGCCCTCCTCTCCCCTGCACTGTGCTGCCCAGAGCTCACCTCTCCCCACTCCGTATCACACGCGTGATGTCTCAGCCACTGCTGGAAGCCCTGGAGGAAGGGACTGTCACATTTATCTTTCAGTCCTCCATGGGATCTGCCCAGGGCTTGTCACTCACATTTGTTGAATTAAATTAAATCATCATGTTCAAAGCAGTCTCCAAGACAGCTGCCCGTCTGTGTCAGTGACGCTCCCCAAGGCCCAAAATGTGCTGATATTTCATCTTAGAAATATCTTCTGAGATGTATAAAAGGACTTGTCACATTAATTTATATCCACATAATATTTTTGTCCCAAATGGCCTTTGTCCAGTGAGGTGGTCAGCCTCCAAGACGGCCCCCAGGGGTTCACCCTCCTGGGCAGTGCTCTCCACATTGGGCCAGGCTGGTCTGGGTGATTAATAAGATATGCGAAAGTGATGATATCTCACTTCCAGGATTAGGTTATAAAAGACTGTGCCCCTGTCTCCGGTGCTTTCTGGCTTGCTCATTCATTCTTTCTCTCTCCCAGATCATTGTCTTGGGGGGAGTCTGGCTGTCGTGTTTTGAGGACACTCAGACAGCCGTGTGGAAAGGCCACATGGTGAAAAACCGAAGCCCTCAGTCCGACAGCCCGTGAAGAACCGAGTACACTTGCAAGTGGCCACTTCAGCCCTGGTCAAGCATCGGCTGAGACCACAGCCCCGGTCACCATCTTGTCTACACCCTCGTGAGAGGCCCCGAACCAGAACCACCCAGTTAAGTTGCTCCTGAGTTCTGGACCCTCAGAAACCATGAGATAATAAATGTTTGTTGTTTTAAGCTGCTAGATTTGGGGGTAAATTGATATACAGCAATAGATAACCAAGGCACCCAAGTTTGTTATTAATTGGATACATAAGATTTTTTTCCAAACAGCTTTTGGCTATTTCTAGCATCAAATCCGAGGGCAAATGTTTGCCACCACTGCAGATTAAAAAGGCCATTGTTCTGAAGGCAATTCCAAAAGAAGTGTTCATAAAAATGTTTCCTCAGTGGTCGCACTGATATAGTAACCACGTATTCTGCCAAAGTCATAACTTGGAAGAGGTATAAAAACTAGGCATTTTTAAAAATCAAGCCTCAGATTGTAAGGCCCAACACTTCAAATAAATTGGAGTATGCCTAATGAAGATCAGACATTGAGCTCATTGAAATATTAATATGTGTTATTTATTTTAATGAGAAACATTGAATGGTGGATTTCACAATTCCTCTGGGAAGCAGGATGGAACAAGCACAGGCTCTAGAGTGTGGCAGGTCTGATCAAAGACCTGTCTCTGTTGCTCACGCCCTGGGTCAAAGTCCTACCTTGCAGTGTAGCCTCAGCAAGTTGCCGAAATTCACTAAGCCTCAATTTGCTCACCTATAAAATGGGAAGGAACACAGTGCTGCCCCACAGGACGGTTGTAAAGTTGAAGGAGAAAATTGTGTACGGGGTAGCATTTTGTATGTGCCAGTTAATGCCACGAGTTATTACAAGCAGACAACACACCTGGTGTACAGAGCTATTGTGTAAACAACATGATAAAACTGATCTATTCCGAGGAGGGAAAAAATAACTGCTAGTTTCATCCACTTGTTGAGAAGTTTCATCGAGTATGGCAAAAAGATCATCAGAGTTTGGGCTATTCAAAAAGTGCTCCCGAGTGGGGCAAGAAAAAGGTCAATGCTGATTTGCTGAACCAGATTTGATATTTTCATTCTTGGTAACTTTTAAGTGGGTTCGTGCCTCAAGGTTACCTTTGTATTGATTTGCAAAGCAAGTTTGTACTTTACTACTCTTTTCATTTTCACTTATAGTTTGTATTTCAGAGATTTGACTCCTATGAAATAGGATTTCTCAGCAGAGTCTGGATTGATCAGAGAAGGGTCTGGTGGTGTCCCGCAGCAGGGAACAGACCACTTACCAAGTGACCGATCGTAAAATTGTCCACTTCTGGATTCGTCAGAAATGAGACCTGTAACACAGTAACAGCCATTAAGACAAGACCCCTCTTCCTACTTCCAGAATGTTGTATGATTTTATTATTGATTCCACAAATGTGTGTCTTAAGCAAAGAAGCAGTGGGAGATCAGTTTTGCCACCATCAGCACTAAAGGAAAAAGCTCCAGGAACATAAAAAAGACTCCTAAATCCTGGAGCACTAACCCAATCTCACTTCAGATTAGAGGCCATATAAGCAGGGAAAAAAGGAGAGCCCATTCTCCTCCAACCAAGGCACTCAGAGAGATGGTCAGCT
Organism: Varecia variegata; assembly: GCA_028533085.1. Taxonomy (NCBI): domain Eukaryota; kingdom Metazoa; phylum Chordata; class Mammalia; order Primates; family Lemuridae; genus Varecia; species Varecia variegata. The sequence continues at coordinate 4,327,668 of CM052439.1, forward strand.
CTAACTGCACGGCTGGAGGATTACAGAGTTCAGCCTCAACCCGCCAGACGAGGTTTAGTCCTGATCTTGCCAGCTACACATTATTGTGTATCTGGGCCCTGTAACTCAGGTGGTACACCCTGGAGGGAACAAGCATGTTCAAATTAGGGGACCCACTTAAGGGGAAAACCAATATCGGCTCAGCCCATTCAACAGAGACATCGGGGTCATCAAATGGAATCATGTATGGAAAAGCTCTGTTGTAAATAGAAAAAAGTACCTTAAATGAATATTTTGTATCATTATTACCTAGAGATAAGAAAGGAGCAAAAGCAAAACAAAATGTTAGTTTTTTTTATAGTTGCTGTAATTGTTCAAAGGCTATCTGTAGGTATTTCTAGTTTTAAATGACTCAGTAACAAAGAGCCTCAATATGAGGTTTGTTTCAAGAAAAAAAAATTAAAAAGAACAGATCTTAACTTACCAAATAGATAATTATTTCTCCACGTATGAGATCCTAACATGTCCCCAAAAATCATCTAAAGAAATTTAGGCATCGGTATGTATCAGCACATGAAAGAAAGAAAATAGAAAGACACTGTAAAAAATGTAAATGTTATCCGGAAGACTCTGACATGTAATTCATTTTTTATGACATAAAGCAATATATTATATTAAATAATTTTATATGATATCAAACATGTATGTTTAAAAAAGTATGTGGGGAAGAGCAACTTACATGAACTTTAAATTGACCAAAAGCTTTCCACTAGACTCAGAACGTAGCCCCAAAGTTGCAGACCAGAAAGACAGAACTTTGTTATGCAGACTTCCAAATAGACTGAGTTTAGGTCAAATTTCGGAGTTTTCCTTCTATGAAGTCCCCATAATATGTTCAGTAGGAAAAGTTATCCGTAAGAAGTTTTCATGAAATCACTGACAGTCCATGTGATAGTCACACAGTAAGGTGGCTGCTTGGCCCACAGCCTTCCTGCCAAGAGTCTGGGCTGCAACATTTTCTCTCATTATGTCCTTATCAGATACGTTCCAGTTGATCTAAGTCTTCATCAGTCATAATTTGGATTTTGGGGCTTATTCTCCATGACTTCTATCTTTCTTTACATTATATTCCCTCCTCTGGAAATTCTTCTATAGCCTATGGTTTTCAAGGGATCTTTATTTTCATTACTCTGGGATTCTTTTCAGTTTTATTTCTTCTATTTCCTGCTCCCAACAATGAATTATTTGTTCTATGAATAAATTCATCCTAGTTTATTGTCTTTCATGTTGGTAATGTCGCCATGTATTTCATTAAAAATGGTTTACAGCTGTTTTCTATTTTTTTCCCTCTGTTTCATGTACGAAATCCATTTCAGAGTTGCCAGGATTTACTTGAAATCTCTATCTGCTTTCTTCCTTTTCCTTTGAATTGCAAAATTCTTTAATTTTGGAATTTTTTAATAACTTTGTTCATAATTCTTTATGATCTCCTCATTTTTAAGGACAAGTCACCTGGGAGTTTACTCTAAAATCTAGTTTGTTCCTGGGGCTAATTTAACATCAGAGTCTTCGCTGTGATCCTCACTATGCCATTAGAAAGTTGCAACAGATTTGCGGGTTATGCAATGACAATCAACTTTCCAAAGCAGAGATGGAAGAGGGGTTAAATTCGGTGGCCACCTATTAAATTAATTCTGTGTTAAAGGTCACAGAATGAACTAGAACCCATTTCTCTCGACTTTTAGTGCCACTAGACCCCAGCTCCCATCAGCATTCTCTTTCACCTCTCCTGCCACCTCCTGTGCTCTGCGTGTTTGTTCTCACCTGGTTCCAGTCTATGCATCATCTGATTCTCTCACCCTCCCCTGCACCTGCACACACCTACAGCCCTTCAGTAGCCCTCCCCCATCATGAGGATAAAGGCAGGAATCCCCGAGGTGACCTGCTGTTGGTCACCTCCAGCCCCACCTGTGCCTCCCTGTCCATGTTTGCTTATTCCAGTTATAATGGATTTCCATTCCGACCCACCACTTCCCTCGCTCTTCGGGGCATGCTCATGTGATTTCCTGTGCTTGAGACACGCTTCCTCCCTCCCCTGCACACCCTGTGCCCTGTGCCCGACTCATACGCACCCTCCAGTTCTTCCTCTGAACACACGTCCCTCCAGAAGCTCTGTCTGCCCTGCACAACGTTCATTCCTCCCGCTACGTGGTCCCAAGCGCTCGCCAGTAGTCAGGGCAATACCTGCTTCACAGACACCTTTCCCCCAGGGACGAAGCCTGGGACTGTGCTTCCCTTGCTCCCCTCGGCCTCTTTTTCTCATATAAACCACAGAAATCAATACTAACAGAATACCACGTGCTGGGCCCATGTCATCATTTCTGTGTTAACTGGGCCCACACATGTATGAGTGTGTTACTTGGAGACATATCTGACTTCCTGGATATTTTAATAGAGTCTAGAAAAGAAGCCTTTGGTGCTTGCCGGAGCTATTAATAGCACTAAGAACAGAAGACCCTTGCACTATGGCTCTATGACGAGCTCAGAAATCACCTGGAATTTACCTCAAAGGTTGCCAGTGTGGACACGATCAATCACTAAGTTTATGCTCAACTAAAAATTTTTGCGGAGAAAGCCCTAAGAAACTGCACAACCTTCTCTTTGTACCAACACGACCATCCTCTGTGATAGGAGTTTCTCAGTCACGAGCTTTGTCACTTTCTGTTCTAAAATGGCCTTCCAGACCCGATAATTAAGGTGTGGGTATGTTAACTGGATGAGAAAATTAACTTTTATGTGTAATTCTTGAAGTTGAAGTTTTATACTCTTCTAATGTCACTACAGAATTAAATCTTAAAAATTGAATAAGAATCTAAGATGTTGTAGGACAGATTCACCTGCATAATGGCGGAAATATTTTTAAAATACCTGTGTAGAATATTATCCAATTATGAATGAACAAATAAAGTCATTAGTTTTTATCCCTAATTTAAAGAGGCTGCCTCTTCATATTGTATTCTTGTTCAGTAAATACTTGTTGAATGAATTTTCTTGTATCCATTCAAGTATTTACTGAGTATCTACTCTGTATCAAACATTGTCCAAGACTGACAAAAACAAACATCCCGGCTGTCGTGAGACATACAGTCTAGTGAAAAAAAAAGCAGTCAATAAACAAATAAGTAATATAATTGCAAGTCAGAAATGTATATATTATCAATTTTAAAGTATTATTGCAAATTGCTTTTAATGCAACTGAGGGGGAAAAAGGTATCCTGCCGTTCACTGAGCATCTATTATGCACCAGGCACTGAGCCATCACTTACCTGGTTCTCTCAACAACCTGGTCATTATTAGGACCAGGTCATAATTACTGGCATTATTCCTGGTATTTAACAGATGAGGAAGCTGTGGGTCATGAGGGTTACATGAAGGTTAAGTTTCCTCACCTAGACAGCAGAGCTGGGGAATAGTTTTGAATGTTGGTCCAACAAAAATTCCCCTCTTCATGCCATTAAATCACAGTGCCAAGGAGGTACACAGATCTAAAGCTGTGAAGATTTGCTAACTGTTACTTCAAGATCATGTCCCAAGTCAGGGGAAGGGAAGAGAGAGGGAGAGAGAGCACACACAAGGATAGGCCGGGAGAAGTCGGGGATACGGAAAATGGGCAGTGAGGTTGCGGGTGCACCCGGGAGAGCACACCTGTGTGAGCAGAGTGATGCTTACTCCCTCCCGAGTGGCGATCCAGCTACCCTGTCAATCCACTCTGCTTTTCACACACCCACACAGACCCCACGAGGCGCTTTCTGGGAGGAGACAAGGCCCTGTCCCACCTCCTCGCTGCTGAGAGACTCGGACACGGAGGAAGTGGCTGCCCAGCTGCAGCGAGCCCGTACGTCCCGCACCTGCTCGCCAGACACCTGTGCGGTGCTTCTGCAGACGGCTGTTGGCTGGAAAAGGCAAAACGGGGAGTTATACCTTCAGCTGCTCATAAAAAGGGTTAGCCTCTGTCCAATAAATCACGCAGTACTGTCAGGTTTGACAAAATGATGAAGAAAGGGAACATTCACAGAGGTTTTTTGTTTTTTCCAAAATGAAAAATTTCTCAAGACCTCAGCAGAGACAAGGGAAATATTTAGATATCCCTTCAGTGTTCGATACACTACAAGTCTCTGGGAGAAGCAAACACTTCCTCCGTGAGTGCTGAGTGGGCTGCCTTGAGTCCATTCCCATTCGAACAAAAAGAAATGGTAAGGCCCCCACAGGACTTCGCTCTCCTCTCCTTTGTCCTCAGATGTCATTAGAAATAGACACTTGTGACACTTGGGTCTGGGTCCTTTGTAGAACAGAGTCGCATTGAAAAGTTTGATGGAACAAATAATCAAACCAATCCTTTTTTAGGTGTAATAACAAAACCCCGAGAGCTTGTACACCTGAAGGCAAACACTATGGCAAGTAAATTTTGAATGACAGCGTTGCCGTGTTCAGACAGGATTCCTGCCCATGGGTGTTGACTAAGCGTTGTACCGTGTCCCTGGTCATGGGGCATACAAAAATGAACATGCCATGTTCCTGGTCTCATGGAGCCTGAACCAGTAGGGGAGACAGGGGACATTCAACAGTCAACTACAAAATAATGTCACATGGCAAGACCACAGACTCCACAGCTCAAGGGCCCAAGTTGTCGACCACTGGATGACACTGCCCCACCAGGGGACACTGTTGACACGGTTAGTGGTGTGGCCAAATGCCACCCAGGCAACAGCCAAGCTCTTTCTTTGCCTGACTCCAAGTCATGGACGAGGTGAGGCTTCTCCCTTTGGTGGTTTCTGGGACCGGGTCCTTTCCCACCACACTCACCACGAAATAGCTGCCTTGGAAGGGACACGTGGAAGGATCTTCTCCGGAATCTCTCCTGCATGTTGTTTCTCGAATGCTGAACTCTAAACTCATGATCAAATTGTTCTCATCCAGGACCTCAACCTTCATAAAAACAAAGTATCAGTTTGCAACAGTTGTGTTTCTGAAGTTCACAGTGCTAGAAACAATTCTCTCTGCCCAACGAGAAACAAATGTCAAACTCACCCGAAAGCTGTAAATTATCTTAGCAATCACCTAGTTCCGTGCCTTCATTGTGAAGACCAGAGGGAAAAAGTGATGTATCAAAGTCAAACAGTACTTTCGTGACAAAAATGGAACCGGAATGTAAGTGTCCTCACTCCAAGGTCAGTATTGCTTCTAACCATGTACATTTATTGGTACAGTTGATCCTCATTACTCGTGGATCCCATATTGTTAATTCCCCTACTCACTAAAAAGTGTAACCCCAAGACTGATGCTTACAGCACTTGTGCAATCATTCGTGACAAGTGAAGAGTGGTGAAAAATTGGAGCCACCGAAAGTGCGTGTTCCCAGCTGAGGTCAGATAAGGAGACGCCTGCCTTCTTGTTCGGCTCCCATACTGGAGACGAGTGTGCTCTCTGTGGCCTATGTGGTGTCAGGCTTCTTGCATTTTCGTGCTTCCTGTTGGTGATTTCAGTGTTTAAATGCCCCCAGGCCTCGTGCTGCAGAGCTGTCTAGTGCTGTGAAGCGCAAGACGCTGTGATGTGCCTCACGGAGAAAGGACGTGTTAGGCAGGCTTTGTTCAGGCGTGAGTTACAGTGCTGTGGCCACGAGTTCAGC
>CM052439.1:4333832-4364244 GCA_028533085.1 Varecia variegata
TGGCCTATGTGGTGTCAGGCTTCTTGCATTTTCGTGCTTCCTGTTGGTGATTTCAGTGTTTAAATGCCCCCAGGCCTCGTGCTGCAGAGCTGTCTAGTGCTGTGAAGCGCAAGACGCTGTGATGTGCCTCACGGAGAAAGGACGTGTTAGGCAGGCTTTGTTCAGGCGTGAGTTACAGTGCTGTGGCCACGAGTTCAGCATTAATGAATCAACAGTATATACTAAATTAGTCGTCTTTAAACAGGAACTCACTGAAACAAGGTTGGCATTGATGGGTTGGTGAAAGTGCTGTGGCCGAGGCTCAGGGAACCCAACCCTCTACTTCTCCTAGGAGCTGTGGCTCCACATTCATTAGTGATGATTTTATAGAACATAACTGCCACAAATGATAAGAATCAACCCCATATGTTTTTAAGTGTCATTTTCCTAAAAGGCTGCTCCATGATCTTTAATAATTCCTGAGATAAGTGATTCAGTGGTGAGAGCATCTCTGCTGTACAGAGTGTTACCTGCCCCAGTGTCCTGCGGGAGCAGATCTGACCCGTGAGTGGGTTTACATGACCTTCTAGTCTTTTCCACGGGGGTGGTAAACTAGGGGAGGCTTCTAAACTTCCTGACAGATCTGGGAGGCTCTGCTGGCACGCAGTCCTGATGTACCATGCGCTCGCCATGTGTTCAGCACCAGAGACAGAGCAGGGACAACGCCACAAAGCTCAGGTTCCAGAGGGGAGCCACACGCACAGTAAACGTGTTAAAGAAAACTAAACAAGATCCAGATAGTCATGGTGCTATGAATAAAACAGCAAAACAACAGCAAAAAGGCAATGGGGGTGAGGGGAGGAATCAGCTACTTTAGAGAAAGTGCCAGAAAAATCCTCCCAAGGAAGGGAAATTTAAGCTGAGACTTGAAGATTGGGAAGGGGCCGATCCTGTGAGGAAAAAGCAGAGCCAATGCCCTGGGGCAGGGACAAGTCCGACTCTTGTGGCTGGAACGACAGGACCAAGGGGAGCCCCATACACCATGACACTGGAGAGGTGGTGGTGTCAGACATGTTACAGTCTCGTAGCCCATGGGGAGGTGTTTAGATTTCATGCTCCCCAGCTCTCAAGGATGAGAAGCTATCAGAAGGTTTTAAGAGGTACAACTGAATCACCAGAACTGCTGCAAGGTGAACAGAATGCAGCAGGAGCAAGATGGTAGCAGGAGGCCACCGGGAGCCCACCATGTCCAGTGCCAACGCCCCCCGGGCCGCATGTCACGTCTTCCCTCTGGGCTCCAGAGCCCGCCTGTGGCAACTGGAGTCAGCAACGCACTCAACCCGCTGCCCATGAGGAGCGAGCTCCCTCTGTGACAGCACAGACCACCTACCGGGAGGGATAACCGGCACACGCAGGAAATTTTGTTTTAGAAAAATATGACAAACTCCAAGCTTAGGGTGGGCGTCTTCATGTCTTCTAACACAGGATATGTAATAAGTGTTAATAAACAGAGAATTTTCTGAAAACAGGTAGAAACAAAAACTCAACCTCACCATTAATTACTACCTCATTTATTTACAGTTTTAACATATTCGGTATTAAATCTGAGTCTCATAAAAAAAGTTAAAAAATAAGAACCTCTCCCATCACCTGCGGCCGTTGCCTGGGGCTCTGCGCCTCCGGTCACGCCCGGCAGCTCGCCGCAAAGCAGCGAGACAAACGCAAACTGGCAGCGCCGCAGCTCAGTGGGAAATAGGAAAATGCAGGTTTTTTGAGTGCAGATCATTTCATTGAACTGTGAGAGGCAGCCTCTTTTGCATCTTTAAGCACTGTTAAGCACTCTCTCAAGAATGTGGAGAAACACCTGACATTTTTGCTGTTTCATTTGGACCCATTCTCAGCTGGTACATGCCTGCTGTCAGCCCAAATGCCCAGCAACAAGGAATTCAAAACCCAGTGTTATTGGCTGCGATAGATTGTGGTAATTTACAATCAATATTATAGTATGGTCCTGTTGTTCTTTGAAAAATTATTTGCTATCTACATATGAAGAAAAAAAGCTCTGAAGAGATATCCTCCCATGAGTTTATACTGAGTGTCTCAGAGAAATGGACAATGTGTGCTATTTTGGGTTTCTTGTATTTTCTAACTTTCTCTAATGATCCTATTCTGTTTTTTATTTCAAATAAACAACGAAAGACCCATAACAATTCCATTTGGCAATTGTAGTGATTAATTTTATGTGTCAACGTGGCTAGGCCAAGGTGCCCAGATATTGGGTCAAACATTATTCTGGATGTTTCTGCAAAGGTATTTGAGGGAGAACTGGGGTCCTCACAGTTTCAACCTAGGCACGTCCCACTCACACCCACCACTCTAGCCTCACCCTCTTGACTCCAGCCAGACACTCTCTCAAGCCCTTTTGTCCTTCAGAGCCCTCCCACTGGCTCTGCCCAGCCCACCCCAGTTCTCCCTCAAAAGGTCTTCCCAGAGCTGGAACACCTTGTCACCTGAGTGAGTCTCAGCTCAAATATGAAGCCTCGGTGGAGACCACCCCATCTGGCTGCTGCCGCAGCCCGGGCCCGTCCATCCGTCCACCTTTCTTATTTTCCCCACGGTACTCGCCACTGTCTGAAATAACCTGAATATTTATTTAACTGCATGCCCTGCCCTGCTTCCCTCTCCTTCCCCAGTGGAGTCTGAGCTCTGTGAAAGCACAGCCCGGTCTGTCCCCTCCACTTCCTCGTTCCCCGTACAGGGCCTGTGCCCACCTTTCCTCTCTCTGCTCTGAGTGAGCCTAATGTGGAGGCTGGAGCAGGAGACTGTCAGTGCTGAAGTCACGTAACCTTAGCCTTTCTCGTCCTTTCTGAAACTTGGAGCCCGGGAGCTAACTTGAAATCCATTGCAAGAGTATTTGATCCAAGTCTGTTGATAGAACCCGGTGGTTACTAACTGACCACGAGAGCATTTAAGAATACGAGCCCCCTCCCCAGCGGCTGGGATTTCATGAGTCGATCATGCCTCCTGAACCTCAGGAATATTTAAGTCAGCACGTGATGCTGATGTGCAACCCTGGTTGAGAATCACTGGGCTTATTAAGCAAACTCAGGGATACAGTAGAAGGTCTAGACCCTTCTCCCTAAATCCACTGAACTCTACCCCAAAATATCTGCACATACATACACATGACTAAACCACTTATTTCCTTTGCACATATTCTTGGAAGTGAAACCATGTGATCAAAAGTTAAAAATATTTACTAATATTAATGTTTAACATGCTTGTAAATATGTTTAACACATATTTCCAAATTGCTTTTCAAAGATAATTTTACCAAATTACAAGCTTTCTAACAGTGTTTGAGATTTCTTTTTCACTTCATTATTCTTCTACCTTGTTATTCTTCCTTTTCACCTTGTTATTTTAACTCTGATTTTTTTTCTTTCTATTAGAGAGGTTGAATATTTCTCCAGATGTTTGCTAGTGACCTGTTCACTTAGGGCATCTCCCCTGTCTATTGGATAGAGAAAGTTGGCATATTTGGAGCCATCTATAAGTGTTCGTAGAAGATACGGTTAACACATACAACATAAAGCAAAATCTGAAATACTCCCAAGAGGAAAGAAATATCACCAGGAGAAATCAAAGGAGGAAGGGTCTTCCTCCCAATGGGAGAAGAGAGAGACTTTTCAAGGACAGGACGCAGTGAAGGTAGATTAATCAATAAATTTGAATAATCAGAAAAGACTGGGGAGAGGCAAGAACAGGCAGATTGTGGGTAGAGGAGCCGCGTCTGGAGCGGAGAGGCATCCCTTATTTACGTGCCCATTAATGATCCCATACGATGCATATATTTTTAGATGCATCCAGGCTCAGATCGGCATGCCCACACCAAGATGGCGCACACCGGAACGTGCCCAGGTGGCTGTGTCTCACAACATCCCCTTCCCACAGGCCAGATTTGCAGTGTCAGTAATCAGTTCTCTCAGTATCTGTCCTCATTCTCTTATCCATTTGGTTAACTACTAACTTTCCTTCTGTGGTGAGCAATAGCTACATTACGAGTAAATTTAAACTGCTCACCTACAAGCGTGGCGACAAGACATCGATTCCCAACACCGCAAGTGCATCTCGTTAGCTGCCAATGGGAATGGCATTTGGAAGCCAACGCAAGCAGTGCACAAGGAAGGGGCTCTGTCCTCTGGTCCAGTCCCCTTCCAGCAGCAGCACATCCTTCAGCGTGGCAGCGGACCACACACATCCTGCAGGACCCCCGCACTGCAGCGTCCAGGTCCAGGACACCCCACTCTGGCTGTGACAGCCTGGCCCTGGGATGGGCACCTAACTAAAGCATTGCCCATAGTCTTCATGACCTGTGACCCAACTAGAAAAGATGCCTGGGACAATTTGATTAATTTCCTTGGAATCTGGAAAACAGAAACTGGGCTGTTTCTGAAGAAGACCCACATGAATATATTGTATTTGCAGATGAAGGCTGGGAAACCATGACCGTGTGCTCGACAGAGCAGCAGAGGGAGTGAGCTAAGCCTGAGCGTCAGAGGCACCAGGAGGAACAGAAGACAGGAACAGCAGGCAGAGCGGAGTCAGCAGCCGTCTGGTCCCTGCGCGGAGTAGCCACCACCTGGACTCCTGGCCGCGTCTCTGTTCTTATTCCCACGCCAACTGGCTGCACAGAGATTTCAGGCCTAAGACTTGTGACTTTCTAGAACCTCCCTTACCTCCTACCTTAACCGAAGTTTGCTTGAGGATATTTCTGTTCCTACTTCCAAGTGAGCCGCATTAAGACAATAATAACCAGGCAGCAAAATTCCCTGGGGAACAGGAGGGAGGGTGGCACTTGCCGCGTCCGTCCCTCATTTCCCGTGAAGGACGTTTCTACACAGCCGTCCTTGCCCGTCACAGGCATAGTCCTTGGAAGCCCAAGAAAGCTCCTCTTTCCCTAGTTCCTAAGGATAAAAGGAAGCAGGATATTACCAAACTGATAAAAGAAGGTGGATTTATTTGGCTCAAAAGCCAGAATTTATTTCCAGTAAGTATTAGGAGAAGAGCTGCTGAATTTGAAAGGAGGCTTATTTCCAATAAGTGAGAAGCTCTTAACAAAACACCTCAGGAACAGCCATGAGGACTTCAAGGACGGAAGCAGAATGCAGGAAACAGAAGACAGGTTTAGAGGGAAGAAAACAGCAGAAGAGTCAGTCGTCCAAAGTAGCTTTCAGAGCCTCATGACAAAAATTGTAATTAAATCCTATCTCTGTAAAAAAAAAAAAAAAAAAAAACAGTATGAAAGAGATAATTTAGCTATGACCTTTTTTAAACTAGAAAAATAAAGGAAAGAGTACAAAGTGGCAAAAGACGAGACGGAAAGCAGCCTGCAGAGGAGCAGAGAAGACTTGGCTGTGCACTTACTCTTTTTAACGAGCTTCTGAACGCCCGGAACAGATACGGACTCAGGGACTGGGAGTTCACCTTCGCCACAGAGGCCCTGAGGGCTTCCCGCAGTGAGGACGGCTCATAGTCGTACACGGGGAAACCTGGCACGCAAGCACACAGGCACAGTGAGACGGGCACGTGGGCCAGGGTGCTTCGCATCGTAAGAGCAGGTGGGCACATCACGGAGGACCTTACCTGAGCAAGACCAGTAGTTCGTTCCCAGAGCAAACACAATCAATATCTTCATCACCGTCTTCCCCATCCTGGGAGGAAGAATTTTAATTCGGAGCCAGGGAGGTTGTCTCTCTGTGGGTTTGGGGGTGACAATTCTTCCTAAGAGAAGCCTTTATCAAATGCGACCTGGCTGCTCTCTCTGATTGGAGCGGTCTGCAACTTAAACAGAAGCAATTGATCCTGGGGTCAATGTTTACTGCTGACTTCTCCTATGGAAAAGTTCCAGTTTGAGGCCACTTTTGAAGTTTAGACCTCACCAGGGGACTTTAGCCCACAGCAAAAGACACCAAGAGGTTCGGGACTCCACGTGTGCTGTTCATTTCTCTCTATTTTATTTTCATTTTTTGGGGGGTGGGGATGTAATCTTATGTTCCACATAATGGTTCCTTTTAAACTGTTGCCTATTTGGGTCCCTCTCATGGTCCTAAAGGTCTTGCAGTTGACTGTTTATGAAAATAGTGTGGGTATTTCAAGATTTTTTTTGTTTTTTAGAAATTATGACTTTAAAAAAGACAATTTTATACAGGGGTCTTAAATATTCCAAGCAAGTACATGTGCAGTAAAAATCTAGGACGCACCATGCTGGTAGGCAACCTTCTCTGCTACTGGACACCTCTGCACGTCACCAGGATAATAAGGTATTTACATATTGATGATTCTCTCACACCATGAGATGCCAAGGCAGTTTGTGAATCATTAAAAAGGTGAGATACGTTGTAGGAAATACAGTTTATGTTATAGGTAGGTCATTGTGTTCTCATAAAAATGATTTTGTGCATAGGAAGCCACGTTGTGTTGTGACTCAGGAAAACCTGAGTGGGATCTTGGCTCTTCCACTTACTAGGTGTGTACCCCTGGGCACAGTGCTCAACTCCTCAGAACCTCAATTTCCGCATCTATGAAATGGGCACAAATGGCTAGACGTCAGGTGTATTATCAGTCCTGATTCTCCAGACGAAGAACCAGAAACATGGACAGAGAAAGACAGAGAGAGACTGATTCTAAGAAACTGGTCCACATGGGTGTGGAGACTGGCACGTCTGGAGTCTGCACAGCAGGCTGGCAGGCTGCAGACCCCGGCAGGAATTGCAGTTTCCATCCAAAGGCAACCGCTGGCAGAACTGCTTCCAGGTGGGGGAGCCGGGGGTGGGGAGGTCAGTCTTTTTCTACTCAGACCTTCAACCGACAGATAACGCCCACTCACGTAACGAAGGGTTGTCTGCATCACCCAAAGTCTATTAATGTAAACGTTAACCACATTTTAAATCTACCTTCACAGAAACATCTAGAACAGTGTTTGACAATATATCTGGGTACTATACCCAGCCACATTGACACATCCAATCAGCTATCACGTAAGGATTAAACACCCTCAGAAGTGTGCTTGGAAAATTAATTGCTCAATAAATGGTAGCTACTAATAAGAATGCAATCCAATTAATATTTTTATTACCTGCTATACGTAAGGCCACAGGTCCAGACAATATCTTATGGGAACCAATAATCTAGTTTGCCCTCTGTAAACAAGGCACATGTACGTGCTGACAAAGGAAGCATAAATCCCTGTAAGAATTCAGAGAGGGGCTGAAGAAAGACTTCTTGGAGATGCTGGGGACATGGGCAGTTTGTTTTCTCCCCTCAAGCCCAGTGCCCACGAGGTCATGTGTCTCTTTGAACTTGGCCTTGATGTATGCAAACTCATCCACTGGGAGACAAGGAGCCTCAGTCCTGGAAGAAAGAACAGAAGCCCCAGGGAGGGGACTGCAGCTGTTTGCCAAGGAACGTGGTGGGACACAGTGATGTTCCTCAAAGGCAGGCCAGGCATCATCACCAACGAGGATGAGGAGGAGACTTGGACACAGCAGCTGTGCCCTACAGGAAGGGCAGCGATGCAGTTTAAATTATTGCTACTACATAAGGCGACTTGACTCATCAAAGTATTGCCTTGGTTTTTTTCTGCCCTCTTCACAAAGGGGCAAAATCATGCTTTGGATGACTTCACATATTGACCGGATAATGCTGCTCCCTGGGTATTTGCCTCCCTGGGTCAAAAGCCTTTCTTTGCACAAGTCTTATTCATCAGCACTTTGGCACAGAGGTGTATTTAACCCCCCTGCATAATCTCAGGGTCTCAATGTCCACCCAGCCCACTCAACCACAACTCTGGGTCCCGCAGTTCCTGGCCACTCCCCAGCCTCCTCTCTGGCCGTCCTGCCTTCCTCACTAGGTGTCCTTGTGTTTCTCAGGAACACCAAATGTCTTCCGTCCCAAGGCTGTTGCACCTGCTGTCCATTCTGACAAGCAGTAATGACATTCCTCTTGCTCCCCCAATATGAGCTCCTTCCTATGATTCAGGTCTCAGCTTAAACAGCACCTCCTTGGAGAGCTTCTCCAGCCTGATCAAGCACCTGACTAAACTGCTGTATCCTCTACCCCTCCACGGCTGCCGTCTGCTTCTCCCTTCCTGGAACTTACCACAATGCTTACTGATCTTGCTTGTTTGCTCAATACTGTCTTTCTCCTCTAACAGACTACAAGCTCCATGGGGCAGGCATCGGGGCTGTCTTGTTCATGTTATACTGAAGCACCCAGATAGGAATACAATCAAATATTTGTTGTATGAATGAGTGAGTGAGCACACTTGGTCTCCCTGAACTTGAATCCACACCTTTCTGCTGGAAGTCTGCACTAATGTCTGGTGTGTAACAGGTACACAGAGCAGTGCTCTATTAGGTCATGACCACCAAAATTTGTAATTCTATTACTTTTAACCTGCTTTGAACTCAATTCCATTAGAGTCTTTCAGATTTAACTAATGGCACCATCTGGCTCCAAACTCCACGGTCTCATTAAATGAGCAGCAGTAATAAAAGTAATTGCAAAAGAGGAGAGGAGATTAAAGAGACAGCAATAAAATAATGTTGCCAGCACAGGGCTATTGATTTTGTTTGTAACTTGGCTGGTGTGGGGATAGAGCTTTGCATTTCTCAGATTCTCTTGGCTACAATTAAACGTTGGCACCAGGCATGCAGGGCAGGCACCGATTAGTGCTAAAAAGCGATGATCTAAAAATGCCTCTGCAGAGCTTTGTCATGTCTGGTAAACCTGGAAGATTAAATACAAGCCATCCAATGGAATCCAAGCCATAATGATCTTTTATTATTCTTTCTCCAATCTGCAAAAGTGTGTGCAGCATTAACTCCTGCAGTTTTCTGCTGTTCCAACACAAATTATTTAGTTAAAAGATTAAAAATTACATGGCACTAAGTGAAGAGGGTTGTACAGCCTTTTTAAAATAGCCCCTGGAAATTTATACAAAAGACATTGCAGAAGCTTAACAAGAGCAATTGCTGAATAAGATGCTGAATAAAGATGGGTGGGTGTGCACGTTATAGACTAATAAGGCTCATTGCTATCATCTTCACCGTTTCTCTTGAGATTGTTTCTTGTCATTTCGGTCAGCTCTACTGGTAATATTATTTGAGAAATGTCACTAAATTTAGGGCAAATGTAAACCAAATTTTCATCTGATCCATAAACCACACATTTTACAGCTGACTTTTAATTTCTTGTAATAGCATGACTTCTAAACTCCTGAACTCCACTGTCAAGATTTACCTTGATGGCCTCTAGTCACAACCTTTCTAAGTTCAATGCTATTGTGACATTCATTTTATAGGAATGACAGGTTTATCTGCAAAACAAAGTTGTGCAGATTAGCAGTTCTCACGGAGCAGTCTCCACACTGCCCCAGTTGTGCTCCACACAACTCCACAGTTGCCCCAGCACCTCCTGGGAGCCTGATGCAAATTCCCAAGCCCTGCACCACCCATGCTAAGTCTGGAATGCTACGGAGAAGATCCAGCCAAAATCTTGTGATTTTACAAGTTCCCCTGGAGATTCTGATTCGTAGTCAAGGGTAAGAGTCACTGGCGCAGAGCAGTTGCTCTCAACCAGGGTGATTTTGCCCATCAGGGGGCATTTGGCAATGTCTGAGGACACTTCCAGTTGTCACAATTGGGAGAGAAGATTCTACTGGCATCTGGTGGGTGGAAGCCAGAGATGCTGCTGAACACATTATAACGCACAGGACAGATGCCCGTGAGAAATAATTATCTGGCCCAAAATGTCAATAGTGCCAAGGTTGAGAAACCCTGGTGTAGGAAAGGACAAAGAAGGGTGAGCCCCATGAGTTTAAGGACACTTTCCAAAGGTGACATACAACATTACTGATTACATCTCATTGGCCAGAAATAAGTTACAGCGCTAACTTACTGCCAGGGCATCCAATAACTGGGAGAATAGATGCTGGAATAAGAAGTGATAATCTTTGCCAACTCGAGTTGCAGAAACCAGAGGATTTATGCTCCACAGGACAGAGGTGAAGGAGATTTCCAGGCAGACAGTTGTGTAGGAGGCTAGAGGGCAGCCCTTGCATGGAGAGTCCCAAAGAAAATATGAAATTAATAGAGTCCTGAGATAAAGAATACTGAGAAGAGATTTATATTGCTGGTGAAGAGTTTGGAGTTGACTTTCTAATAGCAACAGGGAAACTAAAGCAAGTTTTTTAAATGCGGCATTGTTATTTCCAGGGAAAATAAACATCTGTTCAAGAAATATTTATCAGTTAGGAAAGTCTTGATAATAGTGTGGCAACAAATGTTTCCAAATTGTGGTAACTTAAAACAATAAAATTTTATCTTTTGCTCATACTATATACCCACCAGGGATTGAAAAAGGGGTTCTGCTCATCATAGTCGCAAAAGGATGCAGCATGATGGAGCAACCATCTTTTATTATTATTATTATTATTATTATTGTGGTAAATAACACATAATGGGAGATCTATCCTCTTAAAAAATTTTAAGTATACAACACAGCGTTGTTAACTATAACCACTAGATCTATAACCAGCAGATCACTAGAACCTTTTCATCTTGTATAATTGAAACTCCATCCACTGAGCAGCAGCTCCCTTTTCCTCCCCACCTCTGCCCCAGCACCTGACGACCACCATTCTACTTTGTGTTTCTATGAGTGTGGTTACTTTAGAAACCTCACATAAGTGGAATCATGCAGTGTTTGTCCTTCTGGGACTGGCTTATTTAACTCAGCATAATGTCCTCAAGGTTCATGCAGTCTATAGCATATGACAGGAATTGTTTTATGGCTGAATAATATTCCATTGTGTGTACCACATTTTCTTTATCCATTCATCCATCAATGGAAATTTAGGTTGTTTCCACCTTTGGGGCATTGTGAATAATGCTACAATGAACATGGGAGTGCAAATACTTCTAATTCTTTTGGATAAATATCCAGAAGTAGGATTATGGGGATCATAAGGTAGTTATTTTAGAGTTTTTGAGAAACCTCCATTCTATTTTCTATAGAAGTTGCATCATTTTATATTCATACAGTGTTCAAGAGTTCCAATTTCTACACATGTTCACCAACACTGGTTATTTTCTGGTTTGTTTTATTTTTTTGATAATGGCCATCCTAACAAGTGTGAGGCAATATCTCATTGTGATTTTGATTTGCATTTCTCTGATGACTAGTGATATGGAATATCTTTTCATAAATCAGCTGGCCATTTGTATTTCTTCTTTGGAGACATGTCTATTCAAGCCCTTTGCCCATTTTTTTAATTGGATTATTTAGGGGTTTTGCCATTGAACTGTAAGCATTCCTTATATATTTTAGATATTAACCCTTTATCAGATATACGGTTTGCAATATTTTTTCCCATTCTGTAGGTTGCCTTTTCATACTATTGGTTACTTCCTTTGCTATGCAGAGCTTTTTAATTTGATGGAATACCCCTTGTCTATTTTTGTTTTAGTTGCCTGTGCTTTTGGTGTAATATCCAAGAAATCATTGCCAATACCAATGCCATGAAGATTTTCCCTACATTTTCTTCTAGGAGTTTTACAGTTTTCAGTCTTATGTTTAAATCTTTAATTTATTTTGAGTTGATTTTTTTGTGCATGGTGCAAGATCAGGATCCAATTTCTCTTGCATATGGATATCCAGTTCTCCCAACACCATTTGTTGCAGACACTGTTGTGTCCCTGTTGTGTCTTCTTGGCACCCTTGTCAAAGAACAATCAACCATTTTTGTGTGAATTGATTTCTGTGCTCTATATTGTGTTCCATTGATCTGTATGCCTGCCTGCAGGCACTGTTTTGATTACGATAGCTATGTTTTGAAATCAGGTAGTACGATGTCTTCAGCTTTGTTCTTCTTGCTCAAGATTGATTTCAATCAGTTAATTCTTCAGTTCCAGAATTTCTCTTTGTTCTTTTTTTATGATATCTATGTCTTTGGCAAATTTCTGATTCATATCTTGAATTGTTTTTCTGATATCTTTGTATTGTTTATCTGTGTTCTCTTGTATCTCACTAAGTTTCTGTAATATCTTTATTTTGAATTGTTTTCCTGGTATTTCCTGAATTTTTTTTTTCATTGGACTCTGTTGCTGGAGAATTATTGTGTTCCTTTGGAAGTATAATATTTCATTTTTTTTCATGTTTCTTGTGTTTTTACATTGATGTCTGAACACCTGGTGTGACAATTGCCTCTTGCAATTTTTTGAATTGGCTTTCATAGGGGAAGACTTTTGCTAAAGATGTGTCCATGGTGGTGGTTGGGTAGGACACTTTGTCTTTGATTGTTGGTGCATGCAGAAGTGTAGTCTCTTATGATTTCTTCAGGTGTAAACAGTGTCAGTGGTGTCTGTGATTTTCTCAGTGGCTTAGGTTGTTAGTGGAGACTGTGGTGAGGTTTTGCTGGGGACAGGGATGCCCGGTGGGCTAGTCCTCAGGCCCCAGTGGTTGTAACAGCAGGCTGAGCATGCTTGTCTTGGGATCTCTGGGCTGCATGTGTGGGCACTGGTATTAGGAGGTCCAAACAGGGCAATTCTTGGGTCTCCGGGCAGCTTGCTCAGGTGCAGAAGTGGCACAATGGTAGACCAGGCAGGTGTAGGGGTGTTTGGTCCCCTGGGCAGCATATGTGGCATGGGTGATGGCAGTAGCAGTGGCAAGACAACCCTCAGGCTCCAAAGAGGCATGCGTTTGTGTTAGCAGTGACTGTGATGTGTTGGAATGGGCTAGTCCCCAATCCTCGGGCAGTGCACGCTGGTAAGTGCCAGCTGTGGTGGCAGTGGCAGGCTGAGTGAGCCTGTCCTTAGGCCCTTGGGATGAGTACAAAAATGTTAGAGGCAGTTTAACAGTACTTCAAAAATGATGGAGAGATAAGACTTTCCCAGATAAATAAAAGCTGAGGGAGTCCATCACAACAAAATGAACCTTACAAGAAATGATAAAGGAAGCCCTCCAAATTAAATGAAAAGATGTTGCATGGCAACACCAAAAACATGTGAAACTATAAAGCCTGCCTATGTGGTTAAATATATAAATAAATACAGAATAGTATAATAGTGCCACATCAATCATTTTAAGCTCTGATATAGAAGTTAAGAAACAAAGTATAAAAAAAAACCATAAAAAATATGTTAATGGATACATGATAAAAAAAGATGGAATCTGTGACACCAGTAATATAAAGTGTGAGGAGAGATTTCAAGATGGCTGCCTAGAGGCATTTGACACTTGCGTCCTCCCCAAAGAGAAGCAAAATAGCAAGTAGATAATCAGACTTCAAAAGGCCATCTGAGAGAGAACACTGAAATTCAACAGAGAAGTGATAGAAAATACTCACGGCACAGAAGTGAGGCAGCCAGCTCAGCTGGGATTGGCTGGGGGCCAGCAGAGACTACAGTGTAGGGAGAGGGTGAGAGCTCCCCAGTAATCTGCATTCCCACTGTGGATTCCTGCCACCCTAGGCATGGGGAACCCCTTGACTTTCACAGGCTCTGAGACTAGGATAGGGAGCTGCTTGGGGATGGCATTGCTCCAGAGGGACCTCACACTAGGTCCCGCACACACCCTAAGCCCTAGGCAGCCACATCACAGTATAATTTGGAGAGCCTGGCCCCTGCCAGACTACAGCCTGCCCTGGGTCCCAACAGCATTTCTTTATCCCTGCAGCTCCACTGACTCCTGCCGAGTCCACCCAGATGGCTGCAGCAGCTTGACGTGGTTGGACCCAGCAGAGCAGCAGGGTCCTCGACAGGCTAGCACACATAGTGTCCTGCACCCTGGGGACTGGGAAGTGCAGCCAACTGAAGAGGCTGCCCCAGGACAAAGGGAGCCAAAGCATGTGCTTTCTAGACAATGAGAACTGCCCACCTGGGACAACTACCACAGATAGAAACTCCTCCCTCAAGCAAAAGGGCTGCCACATACGTGCCCTGAGAACAGCTTCTGCCACTGGATGCCAAAGTGTGTACCATGGGCAGCGATCTCCACCCCTCAGCAGCCGGGGAAGCAGAGAAGGGGAGAGAAATTGCCAATGCTGATCTTTCAAAATCTGTCCCTTCCCCCCCGCCCCCCGGCCACATTTGCAGAAGTGGATGAAAAGGAACCCAAATGACCGAGAAGAGGAGGTCTGCTGGTGTTCTGGCCAGAGGCGCGTGTCCTTCCATTATTCAGTGACTCAGTGTCAGCGTCTCAAAGCAGGGAGAGCCTGTGTGATTATTGGGTTCAGGCTTCTGCTTTTTCTAATGAGGAAACTCAAGCCCAGGGAGTTTATGGTCCAGCTCACCAGCGGAGCTTTTGCCACCTCCGAGAACATGAAATGCTGGAGGGTTAATCCCGCACATCAGACGAAGGCCGAGCAGTGTTCTCAATGAAAATGGACTTATCTTCCCTCTCCAGACTCCAGAGTGCTTCCATTCAAGTCAGATGCACTTCAAGTCTGAACATGAAAGCTTCCTGTCTTTTAACAGGGGGAGAAACTGTGTCACTTAATTATAGAAGGATCAGAAGAGGAAAGTTAATAATAAAAAAAAAAGAACCTAAATCCAGATTCCGGAGGGAGCTGGAACTGCAAAGTGCTCTCAGCAGGGGAAGGAAAATTGTTCCCCTGACCTGGAAATGACCGTCACACTCGAAAGGACAGCAGGGGTCAAAGCCCTGGGGCTTTGATGGGCTTTGAAAGGGCTGGGGTGGAAGGATGGGGGTTCTGCAGGGCACCCTTGGGCTCTGCCTGGGGGGCTGCGGGGAATGGACGGGGAAGAAACCTGCGGGCCAGGAACTGTGTCTTGGCAGTTCTGGGTCACTGCAGAAGCACGGCTCAGAGTAAAGCATCCATAAATCGCCTGATGCATCTGAAAGAAACTGACAGTGGGGTTTGCAAGAACATCCATTTCTGGAAGAATCTGAGAGCACTGCGGCTTCAGCAGAGCAGATTCAAGGCAAAGCAGAGCAAGCCCTGAGGGGTTTTCACTTTGCAGCCGTTTTGTCCCCACTGGGAGGTCCGTCCAGAGGACACGAGGGGTGAAATTGAAGGCAAAGCCTTCGCCATCAGCCTGGAAGGCAGTTTCTCTGTCATTCTTCACTCATCTCAGACAAAAAGGAACTAAGCATCCTAGCCATTTGCCGGTGCTGAAAGGAAAGCGGGAGACAGGGAGGAAAATGAAGAAGGAGGAAGCTTGGGGTGGGGCGACTGGCGCAGGAAGCAAGGACAGAATGGCTCACTGTCCATCGCCAAGCAAGTTCCACAGTCACGACAGCGAGAGGCCGAGCACTTGGAGCATTGTTTGCTCTTTTGTGCTCACTTTAAAGCAACAAGGCAACCTGAACAAACGGAATTTCACTTTTATCCATGCAAGATGATTGCAAGAACTATTTCCCCCCCTCGTAACTTAAAGCGGAAAGAAAGCACTACTAACGCTCTTAATTCAGGGACTGTGGCCTTGCTGTTTATTTTTAAAATGAAAACTGAAACATTCCATTAAGTGAAGAGTGCACCTTGGGGCTGAGGGCAGGAAGCTGGGGTGCCCTGCGCCCCTGCAGGAAGCCCCCTTGGCTCCTTCCCACAGGAGCAGCTCGCTGAAGGCCGTTGGCTTGTTTTCACTTTCTCTGGTGAAATCGTTCCTCACGTGTGATGGTCAAGTGCACAGGATAACCGTGAAACATTTTGGCCAGAACACAGACTTTAAAGGAAGTTAGTAGGTGACCCGTAGCTATAATAGCTGACACTGAGTACGGGCCGCGTGCCAGGCAGGGGTCCAGGCGTGTTTCGGGGGCAGAATTTGAGCCCAGGTGAGCCAGTTCTAACTTGTGCTCTCAACCTCTGGCCCATATGTGTTCCCTCTGCCTCAAGTACCACCCTCCTGATAAGTCCTACTTATGCTTACCTGGGTGCTAGGATGCCCCCCCTGCTAGGTTGAGCGCCCCTCACACCTGCTCCCCTGGAGCCTCGTGGTGAAGCCCCCAGTGTAGCCCGTGGCGAGGAACTGCAGCCATCCTGACCTGTCTTTCCCTGGGGTTGCAATGTCCTCGAGGTCAGGTTTAGAGTTGTATCTCGCATACTATGGCACACAATTTACGTCTGAATGCACGCATTGGCAAACTGATACAAAAGTCCAGGTCTTTGTCCTGTGAGAAGGAGCTCCTAATCAAGGGGTGGGAGGAGAGGGACAGACCTGGGATGGGTCACTCTATGTGTCAACTTGACTGGGCCATGGGGTGCCCAGGTACCTGGTTAAGCACCATCTCTGCGTATGTCCGTGAGGGCGTTTAGGGATGAGATTAGCGTTTGAATTGGTGGACTCAGTGAAGCAGGTTTCCCACCCACAGTGGTGGGTGGGCGCCATCCAATCCACTGCGGCCCGAACAGAACAAAAGGGCCAAGGAAGGATGAATTCTCTATCTCGGCCTGACTGTGTGAGCTGAGATGTCTATTTCCTCCTGCCCTTGGACTGCAGCTTCACCATCAGTGTTCTGGTTCTCAGGCCTTTAAACTCAGACTGGAATCACACCACTGCCTTTCCTGGGTCTCCAGCTTGCAGACGGCAGATCGTGGGACTTCTCAGTCTCCATAATCATATGAGCCCATTTCTCAGATAAATCACATTTTATATATATCTCTGGTTGGTTCTTTTTCTCTGGAAGACCATGATATAAGACCTGGACACGATGGCCATGACAACTTGCAGACATGCTACAAGGGCTGCAGTCACGTTTACATATCGGGTTCCATCCTCGCATGGGGAAGGACTGGTGGCTGCTGCCTGGGGTGCAAGGAAAGGATGGGCAGAGCTTAATTGGGGAGGGGCAATGTTCTAGCCAGGCAAGAAGGGAGAAGGGACCGCACGAATGAGGAAATCACAGGGCACTCTGGAGAATGGTGCAGAGCAGTTCGATTCAACCACACATGGCTCACTGAGCTCCTGCAGTGGACCAGGCGCTGTCTGGGCACAGTGAGCAAAACAACCCAGCTGCAGTCTCTTCTCTCAAGAGCTTTGCAGCCCAGTGGGGGAGGGAGACACGTAAACAGACTGTGATGGGATTAGTAACCACAGCTGCCCAGCCAGGAATGGGTTCCAGGTGTGTCAAGGTGCTGAGCTGCTAGGTGAGGCCAGGCCGGGGCCCATGGCCAAGGGAATTCTTCTTCCAGCACCCAGGCGACCCACAGATTGTTCTATTTTTTCCATATGCCATGAGTGGACGAGTCAGGGAGACCTCACAGGACAGAGCCGCTGGAGGCTGCTCCGGGAGCAGAGGACCGAGGCAGGCTTTCTAGAGGAGGTGATTCCCAAGTTGGGCCCTGACAGTGGCATTAGGGTTTGCCAGAAACACAGGTGGAGGAGACTTTGGCCAGAGGGAAGAGTTGAGAATGGCGACAATCAGGAGAGCTGACGTTCCAGGCCTGGACCTAAGAACCTCCCGTGTTATCTCCCTAAATCCTCTCGCGCCTCCGAGGAGGAAGGGTCACTTCACAGGCCAGCAAATCAGGGCACAGAGCGTTCACATAACCTTCTCAAAGTCACACAGCTAGCAGTGATGAAAAGGCGTCTGATAGTTCTGAGCCACAGCACTACGCGGCCTCCTTTTAGAAGATCCATCAAGGCATAAAGCAAAGGAGGCAGGAAAGCCATGAGCGAGGGCAGGTAGCACAGCGGTTTGGTTTTCCCAGAGTGCTGGGCGGGCAGTGGCAGGAAGTGCCCAGAGGAGGACACAGCACTCAGCTCAGGACAGGAAGGCCACGCAGGCAGGTGGCACGGAGTCTGTGGCCAGGCAGGTGTCCTGCAGTCTGGGACCCAGGCAGGGAGGGCCACACGATGCACCTGCAGAGGTGAGCGAGGGCCAGGCTGCCGATGCCTGTGGCTCCGTATTAGGAGGTGGGCGGGATTAGTAATAGGGAGCCATTGAAGACTTGTGAGCAGGGGGCAGTAGGCTCGATCCTGAGTTCCAGGAGGTTAACTCCAGAGCAGTGTCGAGAATCAGTAGGAGAGGTGAGAGCTTGGATGGAAGGACAACTGCTGTAACCCAGTGTGACCAGAGGGAGGCCCGGGGGGCGAGGGGCATAGAGACAGGTCTGTGTTCTAGAAGGTCGCGTGTGATCTGCTGACACGACTCTCTGTATATTTCCTTTCTGGAGATTGGCGCCATCCTAGGGCAGGGTCCCCCAATGTGCTCCTCTAGCCCGCCCCATTTGCTGTTCTCCCCACTTCCTGGACCCCCTCCCAGTTCTTCCGCAGCAACTGCAAATGCCGCGTCCTCGCCTGCTGCACCACAGCGAGGGACCGTCTCAGTCACCTGTCTTCCTCTCTACTGCGAGGAGCCTCTCGGGGCATTTCTGCCCTACAAATCCCAGACTGGCCCCCTTGAGGGGAACTCAGGAGAAGCCAGTGTTCCCCATCTGACTGCACCAGCAAGGGTGAGTGTCCCCAGACGCTGCCCGCATCCCTCCGCCCCACACAGGCATCTCCTGATTCTGCACCGGATTATACGATGGTGCAGGGCAGAGGCCACCAATTCCTTCCATTCACTTTGAACCATTCTCATTCCCAGAGAAGTGCTCGTAGTCGACATCTAATGACAACACATTGCATATATAAAAGGAGTGAATTTTCTTCTTGTCAAACAAGATTTCTATAGGGGAAAACACTGATTTAAAAAACAGATGCTATCAATGTGTATGTGCAGCCCCCAAATCCCAACTGGATCCCACTAAATCAACTGCGGTTCAGAAATGTCTGCTCAGGTCTGATAAACGAAAGGGACAGGCGGCCCACACGGATTTCCATCTTCAGGAGTGTAAAGGCTCGTCCACTGGTGCCTGGGTTGGGGAGTCGGGGGGGCAGCAGGACGTTTGTCTCCGATGTCCAGCTGCAGCTCAGACCCAGGGCCTGACTCCTGAGCCTTTTATGCTTGAGACAGAGGCTGCAGGCAGCAACTGTCTCCATGACAACACACTTCAGTCCCCAGGTGGACCAAGAAGCAGCAGCTTAGGGGAAGACACGACCCTGATTCTTCCTGGAACAAATACTTGAGGGGACGTTGCCTATAGAAAGATCATGTGCCCTGAGGGGCCAGAGGCTCCATGATCAAGTGGTTTGTGAACAATAGACATCCGTGTTGGCCCCGGGACAGAGCCTGACACCTGCTTGTGAGCCACATGAATCCTCAGAAATAACTGCGGCCACACCGCAGTGGCTCTGAGTCAGTGAAGCTGGAGACCATCGGCCATAGCTCGGTGCCTAACTGGGGGCGGGTGGCACCAAAAAGTGGGTCACAGGATCCAAACTGGCCGTGCTGACAAGAACCAGAACCACAGGGTGCATTCTGCTAAAATTCAATCGGAATGTCTAGTCACCTGCTCAGAGGCGTCAGCTCATGTAACTCTGGGAACGAAATCCCTACCGAAATGAATCCGACTGAACTAAGGAATTTTATTTTTTTCACTCTCAATAGAATGACAAAAGCAACACATGACAATTCCTCCATTATTTAATGCATTAACACATTCATTTAAACCAAGCTGCAGGGTTCTCAGTGTTGTACACAAGTACACAGGACACTCTTAGTACCAGACACAAGGACTTAGCACCTTTGATTAGAGGTATGTTCAATACAGGTGGTATTTTTGTGAGCTACACAGAAAATAATGGCTTTGCATAAGAAAAAACCAGGTAGTGTAACCATGCAGAAACATCCACCAGACAGGGCTGAGTTGAAAACACTTAACAAGCCCCTCTCCAATGCAAGGGAATTCTGAGTGTTGTGCGTGTTTTCTGTCTTTGGTAGCGACGAGAGGATTTCTTTTGCTGCCGATAATGATGTGCCCGAAGTCCTATTTCTGAAGCTCACAGAAACACGGTCGGTGGAAATATGAATATATGGACAAATTGGTTAAAGGGAGATCAGAAAATAGATTATGCTACATTTTGTCTTCTGGGAAGTTTTAAATTTAATTTTCTAATTTTATTCAAATTCCCTACTTGAATGGAGGGTACGAGGTTGGGACTGTTGTTTGTTTCTGCACAGTCCAATGTGCTGCCATGTATAATTTTCCTAGTCGGTATGGAGATGACATTACCCTCTCCTTGGTGGTTTCAGAAAAGGCAGACATTTTAGTTGCCATGGTGAAATGAAAGTGATGCTCTCTCACTAACAGAGAAATTTTGAATATCCCATTCATTGACAATTTTTGTCATGTAAATTTTGTTCCATCTACTTTCAGCATCTGAAACCATGAATTGATTGACCCAGTTGAGTAAGATTCCCTTTTAGGCCATTATTAAGGTTTAAGTAGAAAGGCACCTTTTATTTGCGTTCATTCCCTGCAAACACTATGTTGTGAATAGCCGTTTTAACTACTGCCCAGACAGGATGAGAATAAACTTTTTTTGGTTAATGCTTTTATAGTTTTTCTAATTAGATGGTCTTTTAATAGCTTCCTCCTAAGAGTTCCTTCTTCAGCTACTGAGTTTATAGTCCAGTCAAAGCTGAAGAGCTAATTCTGAGCATTTAGACTGCCTTATGTGCTTCCAGCTCAGACACCACCACTTCAGAGAAAGCAAGGGCTAGGAGTGATCAGTAACATGGCCTAATTCTACCCCATTGCCGTCACCAGCCATATTTAAATAAGCGTATTGGCTTCTTCCTAAAGATTAAATATAATATTTTATTTTAATAGTTGTAGGTTATGTATTTCATATCTTATGCTCAAGTTAATAATTCCTATTTGCTATACATTTATGAAAAAGCCCTATAAATGGTTTGATAATCAATAGATCCTTCTTGGAATCTAGCCTTGAAAAATCTTCCCAAATGCAGCAACAAGATTCATACATGAAGACACTCAGCCCAACGCTCAGCTGGAAACAGCTTTCGGTGACCAACGTCATGGAAATCACTAGAGATTGGATATTACACAATTATTGACATAATGCTTAAGACCACGAATATAAAGAAAACTGTGATCAAATGTTAAGTGAAAAAGCTTATATAAAATTGTATATGTAGTATGATGATGACATTGTGTAAAATTTTAAAAGAAAGATAAAACATGTGTAGAAAAAAATAGACTTGCAAAAACACCCAGAAATGTTAGCAGCGATTACCTTTAGGTAGTGTGGGACAATTTATGTTCTTTCTACATCTATATGTGGTCTACATCGTTTATAATATCCAAGTATTATTTTTTATGGAAAAAATACTAAGAGGAGAAAGAGGAGCACCCAGTGAAAATAAAATCAGTAATGCCTCTCAGGGTTGCATTTTGGGTGACTTTTCACAGTGTTAGGAACGGGATGCTTCCTTCCGTGGGAGTTCCTGGGGAGTGCGAGAAGGCAAGACCCTGCTTTATCACCTCCTTTGACAGGTGGGAAGCAGCACGAGAAATAAAAATGGTTTTTCTGAAAAGAGCAGGGTCCTCTTGCTACAGCGCATTTTAGAATCTGGCCTAATCTGGGGAGACTTTTAACAATTTGCCAACTAATTAGTAACATGATACAAAATAGAGAAAAGTAGAGAATCAATTAGAAATAAACAAAGTAACGTTGCAGAAGTGAAAGCATGACCAGGTTCTTGTTCGCAGGAGCGATGTTCTCCTGTGACATTCATGGGTCAGAAGTAAGACTGAGGGGAAAAGGAGGCTGCAAGAACACACTTAAAACAGTCACCCGCCAGTCCTGGGCACCGAGACACAGGAGTACCGGCGCGTTAAGGGAAATGTTCTCCTTCGTATCCAGTGTCACATGTGACATCAATCTCGAGCCTTATTCTCAGATTTCAGCACACTAGGGTGATCGAAAACATCCGCTCTGTACCCAGAGGCCTGAACGATGCTCATTTAGTATCGATAGCAAAATCGTCCATCAGCGTTTCTTGGCATTACCTGCAAAAGCAAGGAGAGGACGCTGTGTTGAGAATAGAGCTCCCACTTCCGTTCTCTGGCAGGACATGGTTTGTTTCAAAATATACTGGGAATATCCTGGGAATAGGTCCACGTATACTGCCAAAAGGTGAGAGATTTTCTTTCGGTATTGAAGCAGCTGTGAGAATGTTTTTTCTCTTAAAGATGTGTGTTCTGACCAGTTTGCCAGTGTGAACTGGGTGACTAAGGTTGCAGGATCGAGGCCCAACTCACTCGATCTAGGTTAAGATCCAGAAAGCTCTGGATTCATTTGCCAGTTTCTGCATAAATAACAAAGTGAATTGATGATAAAGTTAAAAACTGGAATAATTTATCAAAACGTGGTTTTGTTATGACTCCCCAAGGAAACAGCTTGGATTCTTCCACTGAACTAGAGTGTCAGTGCTGCAAATACAAGAACCAATGGATGACTCTGTAGAGAATGAACAATTTCCAGGAACCTCACTTCCCCGTGGTCCTCGGATGGGGCGGCCACTTCTTAAGCATAAAGGTAGGAGAAAACAAATGGCTTACTCTCACCCTGGGTTTACTTCTTTCAACCTTAGTGTGGGAGAAAGAAAAAAACATACAACTATCTGTTTATTTCATCCCAAGTTACTGCATCGAAGATTGATTCGGGGTGGAGATGGGAGAATTGGTAAAGACTCACTCCCAAGTGTCAGCTCCCTGCCCTATCTCGACGGGTGCTGGTTCACACCCACCAGAGGCTGACACTCTCTCCCTTGCCAAGACCCCAGAGATTCCCTCACTGCTCCAGGGGCAGCAGCAGAGGGAGGCCCTGGAAGAGTATGGTTTAGCAGCATGTAGCTGGTTGCCTGTAAAATTACATTTTCAGTGAAGGTCTTAACAATATGACAAATAGATGATGTCAAAAAAAAACATATCTAGAAGTAAAAAGCATGCAAAAAATTGGACATGCCAAATTCCTTGTTTCTAAGGATGTCAGTGGTTTGGAATTCATGGGGCACCTGTTTTCTCCCGTGCTCCTTTCTTCCATGGATGCGTGTAGCCACACTTGCACATGCACAGAAAGCAAGTGATGTCCGTCCCCCTTCATTTTTGTTCACCAATTATTTAACTCTCAATATATTAATAAAGATTTAAGGTTAACAAAGGGCAAGTTGGTCAGAAGCCAGTCTATTTGCCCAATTTACTCAGTCTATACATCTGAGAAAGAACAAGAGATGAGAAGATTGGAGATTGAAGAGGGATGTGTGTGTCTGAATCTGGCTCTTTTCTGATTATTACTACTCTTTAATCACCTTTAGATTTTTATCATTTTTAATTGTTTTATCTATTCCTGCTTGTTTTTTCTATATTTTAGCTCATAAATTATACAAAATGGTGTTTCGAAAACCAAATTGTAATTTATTGTAAGGTTTAATATTGTTTTCATTAAGCACCACTATGAAAGAGTTGAAATAAGTTCTTCCTAAATATGCAAGCCTTACGTTCTTGAGCAGATCACGAGGCTTTCAGATTACATCAAATATGCATCAATCTAGCTCTAACAAAGCCCTCCGTGGTACAGTGCTTTTAAATACGATCTATAACTGTCAGAACCCAAGGAAAAGAACTGAGTGGCCAGAAAGATTGAAAGGAGACTGATGCGACATGATTTCCCCTGTAGCACATGGAGAGAAATTCTGTAGCATAAGTACTTAACGCACAGGCGGAGGCCACCGTGTGAGGCCAGTGCAGGGGCCAGCACGGTTCTGGGCACTTGGCAGGCACTCAGTCAATATTCATGGAAGGAAGGAAAGGAACAAAGGAGGAAAGAGGGAATTCTTAATTGTGTTTCCATTCCTTGCAATTTACTTTCTCAAAAAAAATGTTTTTTCCTAACTCCACATGTCTCTAAGCACATTTTTAACATTTGGTTTCAGGATTTGGACAGGTAATGGGAAAACATAATGAAAGCAAATGGTAAGACCGGGGAGGAAAGCCTTGGGTTAAATTTTGCCAGTTAACTGAATTACATTTTTATTGTGCAAAGGAGCTACTGCTAAAAACCTTGAATGCCTCACTAAAACATTTTTTGCTAATAAAAAAGGCAATCAATATATATTTGTTTATCCCACAGCAATAAGCATAATAATATATCATGAGAATAGGTACATTTTTAGGCACTGATCTGTAAAGATATCCACAACATAGGTGAAGGAGAAAAAATAATAGCAGGTCAGCACAGCATGACCCTGTTTCAATTTATGCCAACGTGGCCGTATAGATTGCAAGTGCTTTCAAAGGTTCTACAGGGCACTTGGACTCTACCCCTAACAGAGCTCACCCTGGCGTGGGGTGCAAAACTGATGGGTAAGGTGATGTGAGGAGAGGCTTCTACTTGTTTCTTTCCGTATCCCTCTCTTATTTGATTTTTTTTTGCATATACGTTATTTTCAAATTTGATAATATATGAAAATAAAATAACTGAGAAAAACACTATGATTTTAAATTAGTCTTAAGATATGTAAATTTTTACAACAAAGAAAAGAGCCATTAGAATGACTCACCTTGGTATAGTTAGATTTTTCTCCATTAGAGTTCATGCAGTTTTATTTGATTTTATTAGCAATCTCTTTCAGAAGACCCTTGAGATCATTAATCTCGAAAAGAGAAAGAAATAGAACCGGTCTTAAGATAAATTTTCCAACTTTCAGTTTTAAATTATCCCACTATGGCTTTTCCATGAAACAGACATGTATATTAAACGGCTAGTATGGCACATCTGGGATAAGGCAGAATGCGAGTGGCACGTGATATTTCAGACCCTGTTCATTGCTCAACTTTCTGAAATCATAGCACCAGCAATTAGTAACCAGTTAGTAAACCAATTAATATTGGCTTTACTCAAATGCAAATCACTAGGGGCTTCCACATAGAAATAGTAGATTGCAATGACACGGAGAAGTAATATGTAAAAATAATAGTGTTATATATAACTAATACTAATAAAATTATAAGATAGTAATAAAGTTTTGCTTTGCTAAGAGTATAATACTTTTAAAAATAATATGGTATAATACTAATCAATCAAATTTTTGCAAATAAAAGGTCTCCCCTCCCACATACAAACAGTACAATACTAAAGGATAATTTTAGGAAAAGGCATAATAAAATTATTCTTGATACACATTTCACAATTTATTACACAAAATGTCTGAGGCTCATTTTAAATTACATGCCATATTAGCACACTTGATAAAAGCTCACGGATATAATGCGATGTCTGTGCGGTTGGTTTTTAACTTGCTATATCACTCACCCGAGAAAAATCTGTGTTTAAATTAGGTTTATTTCCAGTAATAACTTCTTCCTTTAACTTAAAAAAAAAATAAAGGCTGATGGCTGCCTAAAATACATAAATCAATTGTGAATAACTTTGTTTTCTGGTATAATGAGATGGAGAAATTTTTTATTCCCTACAGGGGCTTTCAGGAGAGACCTGTATTTGTTAAAAGTAAAATGACTTTAATAAGCTGTTCAGAGTACAGCATAAGACTCCAAGAGCAAAATAAACAAAATAGAGAATAGAAAAACAATAGAAAAAAATCAGCAAATCTTAATAAGAGTTGGTTTTTCGAAAAGACAAAATCAACAAACGCTTAACTAGACTAAGAAAAAAAAGAGAGAGGATAAAAATAATAAATCCAAAATGAGAGAGAAGACAGAGAGATGGGTGCTCTCTCATGTTCACTGCAGCATTATTCACAATCGCCAAAATATGGAAACCACCTAAATGTCCCTCAACCAATGGACAAAGAAAACATGGTACATACATGTAATGGCATATAATGGAATATTATTCAGCCCTAAAATAAGGAAGGAAATCCTGCCCTTTGTGACAGCATGGATGCAGCTAGAGGACATAATGCTAAGTGCAATAAACCAGACACACAAATAGAAGTACTGCATGATATCACCTATCTGTGGACTCTAAAATAGTCACACTCCTAGAAGCAGAGAGTGGAACAGTGGTTGTCGGGGCTGGGAGGAGGGGAAATGGGTTGGTCAAAGGGCACAAAGGTTTGTCTATGCAGGATGAATAAGTTCTAGAGATCTACTGTTCACTTGTCCCAATAGCTGAACGAAAAAGAAGTGGGGTCCCCGAGTCAGATAGCAGCAGAGGATTTCAGAGACCATGGCAGTGGACTTCAGGTCTCCTCCCCACGCAATTAGGCCCCAGCAGCCAGCTCTTCCACTGTGAGTGAAGACAGCGGAATATGGAACATTTCATATGGTTTTTAACAATTAACTTCTTTTATTTTCTTACCATGACCACTGGCCTCTAGCTCTAAGATATCAGTGACAAAAAAAAAATTTCTCCAACTGTAAATAGACCATACCTTTGAATCCAGTTGTCTAAACCGATGCCTCATTCTGCAAGGAAGTTAAAAAAAAAAAAAAAAGGAAAGTGAGCAAGAGAAAAAGAGACTGAGAGAGGGTTGTCAGGCTCCATTTTCCAGTCTTTTCGAGTACAGAATTCAAGTCATTTTCACTTTCAGCTAAATCAAGGATCAGCTGCGTTTGCTTTTCTGATTTTCTTCCTAATACCCAAAGGAAGCAGAATTCCTCTCTAATCCCAATTAGGAGAGCACATAAACACCACCCCTGCTAGTGCGGTGGTGGAGGATGGCTTGGAAGGTCTGTCCCTCCCTCCCAAAACCGAGATCTCAGCATCTAGGAGCACAGGAGTGCTACGGCGCCCTCGTTGTTGCTCAACAAGAATGAGCCTCTCATGCCTCTTCCACCAGCTGTGCTGAACCCAACAAAGGGGTTCCTTGTGCTTGTATATACTCATATTCTATTAGAGTGAATCTGGAGGTGTATTCTGAACTCTCAGGAAGCGTGAGCGCTGTCAGTGCAGAATGTTATCCCTCATGGTAAAAAGAGCGTGCTTCTGTAGACTTCACAACGCGTTCCTTGCGGACCACCTGTAGACTTAGCTATGACTTATCTTATTTCATAAGATGTTTAATGAATGTATTTGCAAATCACCAGGATGTTTTTAACCACTCCATGTGATTCATAAATGATGTTCAGAACTATTCAGGGACAGCCTGTAACAGATCACCCAAATGGTTTTTCCATCTTCTAATCTCTATACGTCTTCATTGCAGAGATAAATAGGTCTGTGGCACCTGCAAGATAATGCCAATTACCCATGACCTGTGAGTCTTGCTAGAAGCCACCTCTGCAGCCACGACAGGGGGACCCACCCTCTTGTTAACCTGGTTCCATGGTCCTGCACTGCAGGCTCCAAACACCTCCTTCTCCCCCAGGTCCTTGAAGGACAATGTAGTTGTTTTCACCTTCTTAAAGGGCTGGCACACACTTATGTGCTTGTCATCTTCAATTGCCTGGGTAATATCTCTGTGGTGCTACTGCTCTCTGCTGAAAATGCCCTTTACTGAGTTTGCTCAGATAGCTGCCTGAGTTCTGCCAACTCACGTATACAAAGGGAGACTTGCAAAGAGAAATGAACGGCGACATACTCCTCTGAGGTGTCGTTGGCTTTCGTGTTGATCTTGACAAGGTAATTTTCCTTCATGACACCTTCCCACGCCAGAGTCTCGTTGTCCTCATTTTTGAAACCTTGAATAATGAGAAAAAGAGAAACATTCAAATTGTTTCATTTGCCCCTTGCCTCCTAAATAAATACCTGCCAGGCATTTTTTAAGACTCTAGAAGTAGAATTAGATCCGTCCTGCGCAGGCAGATCTGACTAAAGCTACTTCCTGGTGACAGCGTCAGAGCAGTGGAATAGTAATGCTTTCTTGGTGACAATGAGGAATTGGAGTTGCCTGGGTGAAAGAGGAATGCAATCTTTATTCTAGACGGAGATCTCTCGATCCAAATCTTCTCTCTGTGTTTCGTGACTTAGCAAAATCATTCCACCAATGAGTTTGGCTCTCACATTTGATATGTGCATTTGATATCGAAGAAGACTTCGATTCTGGTGACATAAAAATGCTAAACCATTCAATTGGATAATTACTGATGGACTTTGTACTGACTCTCAACCTGAAACTGGGGTAGAAACTTCAAAGGAGAGGAAAATAAGCACAGAACATTGTTCCTGTCCTCCTGAAACATGCAGTCTGGGTGTGGACCTCAAAGAAAACTCACCTAAGCCAGGACACGCTGTAGAACTGGCCTAGGACATGCTCCAGTTAAGAGTCTTAGTTCGGTTTCCTACAGTGCCTGAGCCTTCCAGATGACAGGAAAACAGAGGAAGAGATCAACATGTCACCTGTGCTTAAGGTACTAAATCAACGGACATCAAGCCTCCATGTGGATTCATGCAGACAGGGAAGCACATATGTTCCTATGCGTGTCCCCTTGGAATAAATTTATGTACTTCTTACTTTTAAATCACTGTTTAAATTTATTCATCAACATCTTAGAGTTTAGGAACAAATATAAGATCTTTCTGGGTTTAAAAAGAATTAATTGGGGGCCAAAGGCAGAACCAATATGTAAGTGGCTAGATTTAAGCAAATCCTATATAGTGAATATGGATTTGTGTTTAAATGGTAGTTATTCACTTTACAAAGTAATTCTTAACTAATTTTTGCCAATTGTATTTTTCCTAGCAAAGTGGTTTCCAACATCTTTTATTCAAACTAAAACATGTAAAGGCCAAGGCGGGCACTTAAACATCAACACAGAAAGGACAGACACTCCTGAACACAGATGGACAAAGAGCAAGATGACAAATGACCCAGAAAACACGATCAACCTCTGTAACAGTCAAAGAAACGCTAGTTGAAATGATGACGTGCACCAACCATACTGGAAAATTAGCAGGGTCTGAAACAATGACTATATCCTGTTTTGGCAAAAATGTGGAGGAACAGGGATCCCACATAATGGGAAAAATCTGTCAATTGTCACAGCATTAAGTTAGTGGGGGTCTGGGGGAGACGGGCAATATACAAAGACTTCAAAGTGAGCGTACCCTTTATCTAGAAATTTCTCTTTAGAAATAACTCAAAGGAAAAAATTATTGATGTGCTCAAAAATGAATGCATAAAACTCTTTATCACAATGTTATATGCTAACAAAAGAGTCACAACAATCTACATAGTTAGCAACAAGGAATTGGTTAAATTAATCATAGTACATCCATAGGCTGGAATACTCCATCATTCAAAATTGTCATATAGGTTTTTATTTATGGATATGGAAAGTGTTTACAATGTATTATTAGTTAAACAAGTTAGATTATGAATGTGTATGCATAGACCAATCCAATTATTAAACACCCACATAAGAATAACGTAATGAATACCAGCATGTTGACAGTATTTATCTCTGGGTGACGGGTGACATGTGCTCTTCAGCTTAATTTAGGTTTTTCTGCAGTTTTCAAATGTTCTACAATGAATATGAACTGCTCTCTGAATCACAAAAAAAAACCAATACATTTTATAAAAAAGAAATTACTGGGTAGTGTGCTTTTTTATTGCTTGAAGATATCACCAAAAAGTACCAAGAGTAAAAGTTTGGGTTCTACTTTTCTGAAAATTATTTGAAACATTTTGCATTTTTCTCCAAACAAGGATAATTTCAAAATTAAACCCCTGATTTCCCATCATTTGGAGGCCTAAGCAAAGTACGGTCAGGAAATGAATTGCCAACGAGAGGTTTTGGCGACCGTGCTGCTGTGGTTTCTGGATTTAGGGGTCTCCACGGAGGAGGAAATGAGCAGGCAGTGATCGTGGCCCTGGGGAGTCTCCAGGTAGCCGATGGGGCTCTTGGCTCCGTCTCTCTCATCATCACTGTGTCATCAGTGGGTGGAGAAAGATCCTGTCCTTCTGTGGTCTCCCACTCCCTCTATTTCTTTATTTCCTCCTGAGAATAAGAACTGTTTGAAGAGGGAAAACGTCGACAGTTCACACTGTTTCTCCAATCACTGTGTGGTCATCACTCGCCCAGAAGCCCACCGAGGAGACAAGCCCAGATTAACATCACTCGTTTCTGACTCACCTGGTGGCTGCCTCAAGCTGGGCTCCTTCCCACTTTCTGGGCATGATAGCGGATGTTTTTTCATTTTATGTTCATATTGTGCTTAATCATTGAATAAGTTTGGGGGGAACGTAATGCATTTTTCCTGCCTTTTCGACCCCATCCCTAATCTAGAGTACTATAATGTTAATAATTCGTCCTTACTTGTACGCTGAGTTTCCAGATTCCACTGATCCCGGACCGAGTCTGACGTGTCTTTGGAGAAAAGAGCTTTATCCCATCCAGCTCCCCATCCACCCATCCTCAGCCTGAATCCCACTGGTGACAGGCAATTAACTCACTGTCTCAGAGTAAGTCATTTCATTTCCAGATAGCACTAATTGTTACACATTGTTTTTTCTTTATACTGAGCCAAAATCTTTCTTACTGCAACTTTAACTGTTGTTTTTCTCCAGAACCATTCAGGAAAAAAATATGAAACTT